>VDFB02203883.1:0-18876 GCA_007258455.2 Sequoia sempervirens | reverse complement strand
AGAGCTCTCAACCAAAACACTCATCCAAGCTGAATTGACTGCACCAATATCTGTGATAGATGTAACCACATCCTCACTACAACCCGTGGATATAAGATCCTCATCAACTACCTCTGTATATAACTGTACTGTATCTGCAGCTGGTGGAAATTGTGCCAAACTCAACTCCACGATAAGCTCCTCCAACCGTGACTGTGACTCTTGAAGGGCCAATTGACTACTCTTCAATGAGTCCATAGTCACCTCAAGCTCATGAGTGAGCTCATCGACCTGCTCCTCCTTTCCCTTCAATGCATCGTAACAAATGCAATCCCACTCGAGAAGAAAATCCCTGTCTGCAAGTAGTTTTAGGTAATTTTGTTTCATCACCCCAATTGCTTCTCGAAGTGCATGTATCTCTGCAAGGGAAAAGCCACTATCACCGTGCTCATCTGTCAAAGGAGTACTCCAACCATAGGTAGCTAACATCTGACGAGCAACATCAAAATGCTCAATGGTTGTGGCAATCATATTGTCATTCACTTTTAGTTGCCCAACCAAATGATGAGGACTCTGTAGCTTATGACCCCCATACAAGTTTTCCGGTTCACAATCTACACTATGATATGAAGCTGATTCGTCATCACTCACTACATGATAAGCAGCATCATGTGTGCTTTCATCCATGCACACCTTAACATCTAAGGTACTGCTGCTATGTCCCTCAAAGGATGGCTCAACTGATAAGGTAGAAGTTGCTGGTATGACAGTATCTTCACACACTTCCACTCTCAAAGTAACTGCATGCCCATTCAAAGCACGATCTTGGGTTTCCATATCAACATATGAATCTTCTAGCTTGTTTTCATAGGTCTGTTCTGGAAAATCAGACTCACCATGACATGAATCCTCCACATCGAATCCTACACCATTAGCACCCAAATCTTGAGTACCTCCCTGTGACAATTCAATAGAATCATTTTGCACATGTGAAATCATTGCTATCTCATGCTGTTGGAAAGTTTTATCACTGCTGTCATAAAAATCAGAACTGATAGCAATGTTGATAACATCCTCTGGGATGTTGTCAATATCATTTTGGGGCTCCACCATACTTTTTCTTGATGTAAAATTTCCTTATCAAACACCATTTCATTTTCAACCCCATGTCCATCTGTAGGTTGAAGATCATGATCTGCTAACTTATCACATTTTAAACCAAACTCATCATAGAGACTTTTGGACACTTCACCAAGTCTCTCATTTTTGCTTCGTGATGAGGTTCGTCTTGAAAGGGAATCCTCATACCACTGCAAACTATGAGTTAATCTTCATTGTAAAAGCATAAGTTTTCGCTGAATATTATTTAAGGTGCTCTCAACACTTAGCTGCTCACATTTTTTTGATTTGTGTCTTTCCCTGTTATAGTCCATCTGATGCTCCATATATTGTTCGAAGTTTAGACGCTCTTTGATCTCATCTGGTAGTGCTTTGTACTCCTCATAAGCGTCCATTATCTCATCAGCAAATTTAGAAGCCATAATTCTGAATTTCCTGAACCTTATAACTTCGGATATTTCGTTAAACAGTTTTCTTGCAAGGTACTGTTTTCAATCCAAAATGATGACTAAAGTGTACCTTCTGCAAATGGGCATTTGTGCAAACATCTGGCATGCACTTGAATGACCGAACTGAATTTGCTTGAAGCTTTGACCAACAGTGTTGTCCAACTTCAAAATATAGCTAATATACCAATAATCATGCCAATAAGTAGCAACAATACCATGAAGTCTTGTCTGAAATGCAATTATACGGAATATCGGTTATAGCAGATTACCCATAAGAGAGATGAATTTCAATAAATCATTGTCAAACAGAATTTACAATGCACTAATTCTGCTAACTTAGTATTCTCTTATGACAGGTATGCAAATGCTAATACAGCCAATAAGAGATGTAGCTCTACAATTCTTTTACAACTCTGATTCTATGCGCTAGAAGGACCCATAGCAAAGCCTAAGGGTTTACAATAGCAGACCAGTGAGTAATCTCTTGAACATTTAAATTATTAACTTCTGTATACAACAACTTCAAGAGCAATTACAGAATGAATACAAATGCTATCCAAACTAAATAACACTGAGAACTTGGAATTGGCGCAAATCTGATGGACTGTCCTCTATCCAGTGAACAAGAATCACCTACAGAAGTATTACTATCGATCTTATCTTATTTAATGTTCCTTAAAAGGCTGAATGCGTGACTCTCTCTAAATCGCAATTTGTCTTTGGTGACTTGACTTTCTCCGTTTGACTGCTTTGATCCTTTACTTCCACGTATGCAAGCAAACAACCAAGGTGCACCCGACAGGTCACTTAATCATACGATTTCCTTTGAGTTGACTTTGCAATAGACAACTTTTCCTTAATCGCGTCTATTCCTTCTAAAGCTGCGATCTGGCTTTTTTTTTTTAATTTTTTTAAAAAAAAATAAATAAATGGATAGCTTATAACTGACAACCTTCTGAATAAATCGCGACTTTTACCAGATGAAATATCCTCACATATTATATTTTTCGCTTTTGTCTTGTCCGTGTTTTCTTTTTGACCGCGCCAAGTGAAGAACCCGTTAATATTTTCCTCTTCGCTTAATCTCCCTTCCACGATTATTAATATCTGGCGGCAGATATCAATTCGTCTTTCCCTGGCGAATGGTCTTTCCTTGTCTATGGCGGATGAAGCCACGTCTTCAATCAATCCTGTCTTGTACGCCACCTATCTGTTACCCTTTGCCCTTTTTGCAGATGTTTGTCTTTTCTGTATCTACCCCTGACGTCCTTTTTATTGTCTTCTTTGAATCTTTTATCCGTCTTAAGCTTCAGGGCTTTGTTATAAGCAGGGGGTCTCCTATCTTGTCCTTAGCGACATTTGAAACCTCCAACTGCGATTATTTCTGATGAGAAATCGAAAGATTTATTTTGACTATTTAATTCCCTCGAATGCTGCGCCCAGAAATATATTCTCCAGATATAATCGAACTCTGGCAGAAGAATCGAACTCTCCCAATGAGCAGATATTCTATGTCAAATCAGTATTTTGAAACTTCTCAAATTTGGTCAACTGAATCGGCCACAGTGATATAGAACTATAATTTACTCGAACTAATTGGGTATCAAATTAATGGATTTCTTCCAGACCGGAAACAATGATGATCAAACCAGCAAGAATATCAATAAATATATTCTCAAAATCACCTGATATAATTCTGATAACTTTCACTCTGTGATTCTGAAAATTTATTTTTGAAACCCAACACAGGCTGGCAGAATTGAGGCTCTGATACCACAGTAGAAATCCCTGTTCTCACTGTTTTTCTGAAACTGTCTGTTTTGCTTATTTTTGAACGTTTTTATTGAATAAACCATTGAAGTGCGATTTTGAAAGAAATTGCATATAAATTTAAATAAAATAATACAACTCTGGAAATGATAGAATCTACTGAATCTCCTGATGCCAGACTATTTATTAATCTTCTAGAACGATTACAAATAAGATCTGATGACATGCAACTTAAATAGCAACAATATTATTGATGTAAAAACCTGGTATTTGCAGCCGATTGTAAAACCCTTCAAAGATGTGTCCAGATCTTGGAAAATGGCGCCTGGAAATGAAGAACCCTTCCTGCTGAATTCCAAACCCAAAAACTGTAATATCCCCATTTTTGGCCATACGCTCTTCTTTGACTGATAGCCTATTTCCAGAAATCCGTAGGTTGATCAAAAGTGAAATTAGGGTTTCCTTTCTTGGAGGTTTGTGGCATTTCTAGGTATTTACTAGTTTTAGTAAATAATAATTTTGGCAGTGGTTCAGTTGTCAGCTTTCATTAAGTCTTGCTTCCAGCTCAGTTCTGCTTTCTGTTGGTTTTGAGGTAAACTTACTATTTTTGGCAGTGGCTATTTTTAGTAAGTCTAATTTTGGCGGTAGCATCATCAGCGGTTCAACTCAAGTCATCTTGTTTATCCATCAGTCTCAGGTTTTGGCTGGGTTTTGGTTTCTCCTTGGTGAGTTCGGACTTAGTGTTCCATGTCTTACAGTTGTACCCCACGCTAAACATTGACTTCAAGTTGTTTAAAGAAGAGGGACATAAAGGGGTCAAGTGACATTTGAGTATTTAATAAATGCTTTATTGTTTGCAAAATGAAATGGATGCCTAAGGGGAAGTTGAATTGATATTTTATTATTTCAAAGTAGAGGCAAAAGGTGAAGTCCTTTTGGAAGTTGAAGTGATTCAACTTCTTGGAATTTGAAGAGTTCTTGTTGCTTCCTTTGCCAACAAAGCTTATATATTACTCTTTGTTTGAAGAAGTACGATTATCTATATGAATTTATGCTAATGTTATGCTGTCAAAATGACAACTTGGTTTTTACTTAGAGGGATGCTTACCTCCTAGTTTCAATCCAATTTCGTGTTTGAAATACAACACCTAGTTGGTTTTCATTGCTGCTTCTCATCCAGACTAGCAGATTGAGCTCAGCAGTTGAAGTTTTTAATGATATTTCCAGTTTTGAAGTTGCTGATGCAGTCACAGCTGAAAGTGGTTTTTGCATACAGCTTTTTGTGTGAATTTAATTTGCTTGTGGGTACTTTTCCAATCCATTCCTGCACCCAAGGCGACCATCTTTGGAGAGTTTCAGATTTTAATTTTGAGTTGTTGATTTTTACTTGTCAAAATCGCCCCTCATGAAGGCCGTACCATTCTTGTTGCATTGGGATTCGTGTAAGAATTAAATTATGAGTTTTTGTTGCTGTTTCTTCATCTAATGTTGGGCGCCTATCTTCCAACAGCTCATTGGTTTTCGTTTCACACAAAACGGAGGTATTTTGAGTGAATTGTGAATATTTCTTTGAATTTCACAGTTGTTGATCAGAATTTCCAGAATTGTTATTTTACATCAGACTTGTTTAAGTTTGAATCTCCAGTCCTTTCTTCATCATTTATTGTTGATGTCTAACATGGAATCATCCAGTATCATGGTACATTGAATCTATTGTAATTTTCATGTAATTTGCAGCTCTTTTTCCATATTGTAAGACTATAAACAGTAGTACTGTTCCAGTCCTTTATTGCTGCAATTCTTTCTTTAATTTCACATTAGTACCCTTGGATGGTTTACCGCCAGTGTGGATAATTGGATTTGTATTACTCTTGTACCCATTCTCAAGTGGTGAATCCCCACAACTCTGTGGATGCCCGCCGCAGCGGACGAATTGTTTTAATTGTAATCTTTTCCCCCCACTGTTTGGTGGTAGTGTGGAAATGCTCTTCATGGCTGGTTATCCGCCTATTCATTTCTAGTTTCAATTCAACACTCCGTCATATGTTAGCACCTCTCCCTCAGTGGGATCTTGAGTGCACATTCTTGACGTTGAGTAGTTTCTTTCAAGTATTTTTCATTTAGCTCCTCCACCATATGACAACACCTATTCCTCATTGGGATTGAGTGTGCATTCTTGGTGTGAGTTCTTTTCAAGTTTGGTTTTCTATTTGGAGCTAACGCTAATCAAGTTGGTTAAGTGCTGGTTATGTTGTGTTACTTCATCGAAAAAATTGGTTAGCATATTTCAGTGGTATCAGAGCCAAGATCTTGCCATCCTATGAATAAGACAGAGTCAGTTGACAAATGAGTGATAGAGAAATCAGATTCTTCACCTAAGTTCAGTTTAGCTTTCAGAAGTTCTTAAGATGTTGCATTTTCTGAGGTCCAGGAATCGTGAGAAGTCAGATTTGATTGTGGCTTCGGAAGAATGCCAGTTCAAGAGGCAATGTGAACATGAGGCTGCCATACTCCGTAAACAATATCAGAGCATGACAGATGAGTTTAAGAACGATGTTTCATTTGACACGTTTTTGAATTGTGCGGTGATTCATGACCCTGGAAAGTTGGCTATGGTCAACTACATCAAAAAAATGATTAAAGAGGAAGTAGAACTTGCCATGGTTGAAGAATCAAGGAAGGAAGAAGCAAAAGGATCTGTTTGTGGTTTGCAGCCCACAAGTAAGCAAATTGAAGAGAAAAATCAGTCAATTAGTGTTGAAGAAGACACAAGCAAGGTGCACATTTTGGTTCAAAATGAAAGTGGGCTTGATGAAGATACCTTGGCAAGTGAGGAGATTAAGTTAGAGTCCCAAAATACATCCCTAGACTTGCATGGGATGGGAAATAATGAAGATTATTATGGTAAGAAGATCATTACAGCAGTCTTGACTCCTAATAAGGATTCAAGCAATGAAGATCTCGAGACAAATGGCTTCTCAAAAGATGCTGGTGGAACAGTTGTGTGGGATAAGTACGTTGAAGAAGAGCAAGATGAAGCAAATACTAATGGTGTCTTTGAACCAGCTTATGACCATTACGAAAGTGAGGTTGTTGATGGTGATTCCGATGTGTTTTTATCTCCTCTTGTTGAAGATTTAGTGAAGGATAATTCTCTACTTTATGCTGAGCCAATTCCATATGAAGAATTAATGACAAGTGTCCAAGAAGACTTCTTTGGTATGTATGTGGGCACTAATGATAAAATCAGCAACACATCTACTCAAGATAATTTCATTGAAGAAAAGAATGACAAAATATTCAAAGCAACCAGCTTTGATGATTCTTTAATCCGATATAATGCTAGTGACTTGGGTGGTAGTGGGTTTGATTATCAAACTACATCTGTGGAGAAAGTTATAGATGAAGATTTCAGTTCAAGTGGGTTGAAGAGTGACTCATTCAAAGAGTCAATAGTTCAAGAGGAGCATGATGATCTCTTTCCTATTGATCATTGCAATCAAACCTTTCACATTTGGGATCCGGGTGCGATCTCACCAAGGTATGATAAAGAACCGGAGTGGGATAAATTTCCCTTTGATCCTGATGAAGTTCAAAAATCAGTTTGCAATAAAAGTAATGAAGTGATCTTTGGAGGAGAAGTTGCAGCAATGGCTAATGAGAACGTGATTTCTTATGTTGAAGAGAAGAATGTTTTAAAATCAGCAAATGATTTGGATGCCTTTCAAAATTACGCACAAGAAGAGTATGAGAACTTGAAAGGTCAAGATAGAGGTACTAATTTGTTTGAAGAAGTTGTTGACAAGCCTTCGATTCAGGAGATATGCAGTGATAAGATTAGAAAGGAGGCTGATTTTGAAAATCATGTCAAGGAAAACAAATCAGAAAAATTGATGTTTGATGAGCATAGCTTCTTTGCTGATTGGGATCAAGGGCCTAAAGAGCTGCAAGTTTTGAAGGATAATTTATTGGTTTCAGAAGAGAAGATTGTTAAAGTGTTATCAAGATTTGATAGCACATATCACTTCATTGAGGAACTTTGCTGGAAGTTTCAATTTGAAGAGAAACTAAATGGAGTTAAAGATGGAGACTCTCTTTCCAAGATGCAATCTATCAAAGAGGCATTGGAATCCATAAAGTCAGATTATTTGCATTTGCTCTCAGATAGGGATAATGCTATTAAGTTTGCAGAGGAGACCTATGATGCCTACCAAGAGAAGGAGGAAGAGATGGATAGGCTTTGCCTTGATTTTACCTTAGCTCATCATTCTTTATACAAAGCAGAAAATCATTCATCTATTGCAGCTACCCTTAAGGAACAAGAAGTTAATACAAGGATTATGGAGATCAAACAAATAGTTGAAGGAATAAATGAACTCCATAATGATGAAACATTGCGTAATGCCAAGATGATCCCATATGTTGATGGTGATTGGAAAGTACATCAAGAGTGTGAACTCTTGAGTTGGGAAGAGACTTTGCCACAAGAAGGAATGGTTTGCAGCTATGCGATAGATGTTTTAACGGATAATGAATGTAGTATTCAGCATGCTACACTTTGTGGGTCGGCAACTAATGGTGAGCATCCACAAGTTGAAAAAGATGAGTTTGAATTCTATGAAGACACCAACGGAAGGGATGAAGATAATATTTTTGAGAACAACAGTCCATTATCTTCACATGATTTGGATAATCATAAGGTGATAGATATTTTCTATGAAAGTGTGCCATGTTTTGTGAGTAGTAATCATCAAGGGCATTTTGATAATGAAAGCATAAGTGGGATCAAGGATGAAGTATTCACATGGAAAGTGTGGACTCAAGGAGATTTCTTCAACATTGGCTTAAAGGTGTCAATAAAACAAGTCTTGGTAGTTGCTGGTCACTCCATTGCAGCAGCAAAGAGTGAAGATTCCAGACTTATTACTCATGAAGTTTGGGAGAAAGTTGAACCTAAACAGGCAATTTACCTTCTTAACAATCTATCTCTTGGGTTGAGTGATGTTTTGGCTCACCCTAGTCCTTTGGGGAAATGGGAATTATGGACAACATTTGTTCTGTGCTCCATTGATGTTGATGTTTTCATGGATGGGCTACATGGGTTTATCAAAGAAGACACTAACTTCTTGAGTTTGCAAATTGCTTTGATTAACACTTGGAGAACTGTGGTGTTCTCTTTTTGGTGCATTGGGGAACATTTCCAGTTGGGTATCCATGCTTGGGATCCTCAACATGGCTTGATGGAGATTGTTACAAGTGGAAAGAGGAATCATTGGAGAGATACGGGTTCAATTTTCAGATTCTTTGATGCTGTCCCCATCCTTATTAACCATTCGATGGTTCTTTTTGCACATCGACCGATGGATTGGGAAGATATATCGAACAAAGGATGTTTTTATTTTGGGTTGGAGTTCCTTGAGAGGATGTGTCCAGCCTTGGGCATGAGTTGTTGTGATATTATAGATGCTAATTTCCAGTTTTGCAGCAATCCTACAACCCCTTGCATGCTGATTTTCCTAAAATCAGACTTTGAGTGGTTCATTTCAGTTTTCATAGGCAGCTGGTACATTCATTTTTCCTCTTCACAACCTCTTTTCAGTGATGATTTTTGGCTTCAAAAGTGGGTAATGATGTTTCATAGTGATTTAGATCAGTATTGGATGGTGTCCAAGTTATGATCTAGTGGCTTTCTTTATACAATCTCTTGCACTAGTGTTTGGGGCAGCGAACCTTTGCTTGATTTCGTTCAATCTTTTGAGACTACGGGGAAGAGATTGGTGGAAATTTTTAGAAATTTTCTTGAATATGTCAGCATTATTCAAAAGGGGTATTATACATCCTTGTGGAGTTTTGAGGATGCAGCTGCTATGACTTTGCAAAGAGTTGTTTTTTCCTTTGCAATTAGCTATGATGGACACACACTTGCTGTTGTGACTCGGTTTGTTACTTTGAGGAGTTATGTTGATGAGAATATTTTTGAGTTGCTTAAATTATTCTTCATTGTTCTCAGAATGGTGATTGACATTGACATTACAGATGTTAATTCCTCAGAGTTTATTGAGCATGAGACACTACTAGATTTTGGTTCAATTCCTTCTATGTTGTTCGACTTGAATTTCAGGCATGTTATCACTTTGAGGTTGCAGGGTTGTGTTGTGACCTTTTTCACACATCGCCCCATTCAAAATGGGGACCCCTAATTTTTGCTCCATTCTAGTCTTTTTGGCTTTGTTTCTGGTCTCTCTCTGTCTGTCTCTTTTCTGATGGTCTATTTTCTGGGGACGTTCCCATCTGCAAGCTTAAGCGTGAATTTGGCCAAGTCTAAAATTAGAGGGTTTTGGGCTTTTTACGGTCAATTCAAAGGTCAAGTAAAAGTCGATAAATTGAAAATTGAACTTAACAAAGTTGTCGGCGGACATCCGGCCGGGCTTCCGACCAAATTTCATCGGATTACGGGGGCACTTACTATTTACACCCAGTAAATTACGCAGTCCAGGCGGTTCGTGACTATTTTGAGATTCCAATGTCGTCACCGCGGCATTGGCGGAGTATATATCGGTACGCATGCAAATTTGGCAACCGGATAACTTACTATTTTTAGCGGTCGCGGCAAATGCAATTCGGGGTCAGTCTGAGAGATTTTCTTTGCATGTCTAGATATTCATACGGGTTTTGAGACCTTAGCGATGATATAACATGCAAGGCGAGATGACCACTTTTCGGGATTCGACCTTAGAGGCTATTTTAGGGTTGCATGTCCGAGGTTTCTTTTGCATGTCCGGAGTGATTCTGATGGGTTTTCAAGAGCCGATGGTGTGACATGCAAGCGGAGATTCTCACTCAGTAAGGAACTTGCTATTTTTAGCAGGTGTGTCCCAACCAGTAGCCACCAATGATTCGGAATCAAGAAACGTCGCGATTAATCATGAGAAAGCGAAGGGAAGCAGTCTTTTTGATACACATGCAATGCAAATTAGGGTTTCCAGCTTCGGAGCCTAAAAATAGGCATCAAAAGTCAAAATCTTCGAAAACCGATGTAAACCACTGCGATCAGCGTTCTTTAGGCTATCCGCTGGTGAAATTTCAGGTCAAACGGGGCACTTACTATTTATAGTAAGTCAGATTGGAAACGGGCTAAAAATAGTAAATTGACTGCATGCGTCAGTGCCAGCCAACAGGTCACGTGGTGAGGAGCGCCTCATCAAAATTTCAAGTCGATCCGAGCAATGGAGCTATCGGAAACAAGAGGTTACTATTTTTAGTAAACCACCCTCAGAAACATGCTAAAAATAGCAGGGTGACTAAAAGTGGCAGTGTCAGCAAGGTAATGAGGTCGTGAGGATCCAGTGTTTAAAATTTCAAGTTGATCTGAGTTTCAGAAGTGCAAAAGTGAGAAGGCTTACTATAAATAGCAGGGCACGTAAGCTGGCGAAAGTTGATGAAAATTTGTCTAAGTCTGAATTTCATCCAGCAGGCACCTCCAAATGCGCCATGCTTGCCTTCAAGGTGATCAAAAATATTCTGTGAAATTCATCCGCCTCCTATGGCAAAATGCGCCCAGCTCAAGCTCTCGTATTGGAAAAGTTTCTAAGTATAAAATATCCTCCACCACCCCCTAAATGCGCCATCCTTCATGCAAGTTCAAATGCGCCCAGGTCAAAAGGTCAACAAAGTTTATCCTCCTCACATGCTGAAATGCGCCCACCTCATAAGAAAGTCAAGGAAAATTGCTAAGTATGAAATCTATCCTCCTCAAAGGGCAAAATGCGCCCAAGTTTCAAGAGGGTCAAAGCAAAGTCAACGAGCTCATCCTCTTGCATAGGCAAAATGCGCCCAAAAGAGGGCATGTGAAGACAAAACGTGGGAGATGAAGGGTCACTCCAAGGCGTTTGAAATGTTTTGTCCTCCTCCACATCAAAAATGCGCTCAAGGTAGGAAAGAGTCAACAAAGTCAAACATTGTTATCCTTCATCCACATAGAAATGCGCCCAAGCCAGCTCAAGTGAGGACAAAAATGGAAGTTGAAAAGTCACATAAGGCGTTGGAGAAAGTTTCATCCTCTTGCCAAGCTGAAATGGGCCCAAGTTAGGATAGTAAAGGTAAATGCAAGCTAGTAAGTGAGGTGAAAGGTGGTTAAAAAAAAAAACTCCTAGGCGTGGCAATATTCCTCCATCATATACAAAGTGCGCCTAAAGTAGAGAGTGTTAGAAGATTTTTGCTAGGTGTGTGGGGTGAAAACAAAATACTAGGCGTGATTTCAAGTTCTCTTCAAGTATGCTATGCGCCAAGTAAAGAGTAAGTGTGGTGATGAAGGGATATGTGGTAAGGCGTGATTTTTAAATCACCTCTTCAAGTGCTATGCGCCATGTTAAATGAATATGAGGTGAGGCGTAGCAAATAAGTAGGGTGGTGGAAATAAAATGTTAAATGCTAGGCGCCTAAAGTTGAAAAGTGTTGAGAATTTTCCAAGGACGTTGGAATTTCAAATAATATTGCCTTGCAAGTATGGAGAAAAATGCAAAATGGTGAGTGAGGGGTAAAATGTGCCAGGCGCCTCTAGAAAAAAAATTTCAAAGGTGATTGAGTTGGATATAAAAATTTTTAAGGCAAAATTTTCGAAGTGATTCAAATTTTCTAAGGCAAAATATTTTCTCTCTTGGAGAAAAATGCCTAAGTCTGGAAAGGTGGTGAAGTGTTAGAACATTTTTCAAAGGTGATGAGTTGCCACAGGTGAAGTCGGTGACTGCCAGCTTCTCGAGGTTAATAAAATTTTCCAAGTCAAAGCAAAATTCTCAGAGGGGATCAAAGAACGAGAATAAATTTGATGAAAGAATAATTTTCTAAGGTTCAAAATTCAGGAAAATAAAATGAACCCGTTCGTTGGGTACCCATGGATTCGACGCGTTCTGGGGAAAATTTTCTTCTGAGTATCGAAGGTTGTCGATGAGGAGTTGATTTTAAAGCCTTCCATGCTTCGCTGCGGCCTTCAGGATGGATATTTTTGATGGGCGCCAGGTTGATGAATTTCCTAAGGGAAACTTGAAAATTTTCTAAGGCAAGTGGGAAGAAAACGTATTTTCAAGGTGAAATCCTCCAGATGATGAATTTGAAAGAAACTGCCTAGGTGAATTTGCTTCAATCCTTCGTGAAGATAGTTTTCTTGAGCCAGAAATGAATAGAATCAAGGTTGTCAGAGCTCCAGCAGGTGAAATGAATTTCTCAAAGATGAAATTTATCTAAGGCATGAACTTGAACACAAAGTTGGCGATGAACGCTTGGAGATCAAAGCGCGAAAATCAGGTAAGTGAGTTGAGTTTATATCATGAAGTATTCTAATACCCCTCTCCTTGCTTGTTTTGCAGGAGAAATGTTGAGGCCAGAGCACGATGACTTGAAGTGGAAGCACGATGAAGATGAGTTTCAATCTCGAAGGAAAATTTGCAAGAAAATGGCTAAGTGTTAAGACTTAGTATAATTCGAAGTGACGAAGATGAAGACCCTCAAGTGGAAGAAATCAAAGAACAACGCCAAGAAAGACGATCGAGAACAGTGTGAACGCGTCTACAAATGGAATCTTCTAGAAGGATGATGGTGGACATTATGAAGCATTTGTACCCCTCTCCTACGTGGGTTTTAGGGCAATATTATTTTAGAGGTGGCCGCGATTCTGGCCACTCTATTGATTGTAACCCTAGCCGTCTTTTGGGACTTGGCTAGCTATAAAAGGGGGAGTCCCCCTCATTTGTAAGAGGGTAGAAGATTAGAATTAGATCAGACATTGGAGTAGTAGAGTATTAGAGCTAGATAGTGTAGCATTGTAGAGCATGTTTGCATAATTTGGAGAAGAGAGAAAGTTTTCCCTTTGAAAACTTTTGAAGAGATTGTTGTGTAACACATTTTATGATAATAGATCTTTTCATTGATGATGGAATTCGTCTTGTCATGAAATGCTAGCAAGGTTTCTTCTTCCTTTCGTATCCAAGTAGCTTAAATTCATGCAAGTAGCTTATTTTGGTGTGTGGTGTTTTATTGAGATAACTTCGCTTTATTCCATACCACTAGCGGCTTGTTGATGATAAGTTCGCCTCGCGTGGTCGACTGGAGATTATTTTGTGTTTAACCGGGTTGTGGTTTATGCTTATATGCGTCGTTGTGATGGTGTATGCATGTTAAGTCATAACTTGAACATCTTTCGCTATTTCCCTTGAAGATTGCACCGATTTTGCTGAGGCTGTCCGACGGAGGCTAGGTGAAATCCGGTTGAAGTCTATTGAACCGAAGCTCCACATATCCTGCATTTAGAATAGAATGTTAGTTTCTTAGGCCCTAAACCCCCTTTTAAATTCAGTTCATTTCCGGTTAGAATTAGGAAACTTGTGCTTACCTGCCAAATCATTTGAATCACACGAAATCCCTTAGTCTACTGTTTGTTGTTAGCCGTCGAACAATTGTGTAAGTCCCCTTGAAAATACCAGCAAATCACATCGAGCCAAACTGAGCCTATTCGCATTAAAGGAACCTTGGAGTTGAACGCACGAACTTTCTTGCAATCTTAGCGTGCGGAATACTTTGATCAAGAGAGAATAGGGAAGCCGTTGGCAACTTTATTCTGTGTTGGTGCGGTCTCAAAAACCACGTCAACAGGAATTGGCGCTAGAAGGAGGGCGAATGCGAATAACAGCTATAGCATACAATTGTGTTGAAGAAGAAAGGGTTTGAAACACAAAAGGTTTTGTTGGAGAAAGTTATCATAATTCAAGATGGTGTTCTCTCAGAGTTGAACGGTCAGCTACATCCTGGATCGTATTAGTTCGTTTTCGCCAGACAAGTTGAAGAGGATCTTGAGGTCTACGCCCAGTTCATATAAAGATTTTGTGGAGTTAGAGCTACCTACGAGATCGAGGAAGAAGACAGAGGTTCATTCAAGCAAAGAAGCTAAGTCAAGTGAAGAATTTTTATCAAACGAAGAGACCCAGTGAAGCGAAGAAAGCGGAGAAGAAATCTCAAACTTATTCAGAACTCCACCTAGTGCCTCGAGGTTTGCTCAACCGAAACAAGTTCAAGCTGTTGTGCAACAATCAACCCAAGTTATTGTATATCAAAGGCGACTACCAATTCAAGCAATGGCTCAACCAGGAGGTCAACCAGGAGGTCAGCAAGGAGGTCAACCCGCTCCAAACGGTGCTACATGGTTGGTTACCAACCCATCTCCGCTAGAGTTTCAAGACTACCATGAGATGCCAAAGAATCCTGAAAATTTTTGTCCTAAGTTCATTGCCAATGATGTTAACTACACGGCCGAGGACCATATCAAGATGTTTGAAGGTCACCTACGCAATAGGCAGATTGGGTACGCAGACGTGGCTTGCCAATTATTTCCATATTCTTTGGGAGAAGAGGCTCACTTTTGGTTCATTCACCTACCAGTGGGGTCTATAAGGACATGGGAGCAGATGAAGGAGGCCTTCATTGGAAAGTTTGGTATACCTGCCACCCCTGTAGAGCTATATCGTCAATTTGCAGAAGTAAGAAGACAAGACAAAGAGCCCATTCATGCATTCAACAATAGATTCCAAAAGGCCCTCAATAGGTTACGCACTCCTTATGTCATTGATGACGCTCGAGAAAGCTACTATTCAGCACTTGATCCTTTGACTGCAATGTTCGTAAGATCTCACCCCACTCCAGCAAATATAAATCAAGCTTACGCTAAAGCTATTGAAGTAAGTCAAGGTTTAGGACAAAATATAACTGGGCCCGTACTCTACACCGGCCTGGCTACGACAAACAATCAAATGCCAATGTTTGGCTCAACATGGAATCAACAAGTTCCGGCATTAAATGCAATTCCACAGCCAGCTTATCAAGTTCAAGCACCATCAAGTCAGTTAGTTCTCCATCCTGGGATGCCTTTGTCCCAGACGCAAGTCACACAGCCTGTTTATCTCCAAAACACAGTGCCACAAGTGAAAACTTCAGAGGAGAGAGATGAGATAAAAGATTTAATAGAACAAGTGAAGAGGCTGTCAGCTGAGGTGACTCACCTCAAAAGTCAAAATAATCAGACACAAGCTATGCCACGAAATTATCAGGCACACCAAGGTGCTAACCGAGGATATCAGCATAATCCTCCAAGTCATCAGGATACCCATCAAGGATATAGTCATGAAAACAATTATGGGTATAGAAATAACAATCAAGGATTTCAGAGGAGGTCTTGGAATACTGGGCCCAACAATGGAGGTGTCCCATCGCCATTGGACAATCCGCCACCTCCCGAAAATCGTCCTGCAGATAGAATTTATATGGCCGAAACTGCCTCATCAGGATGGTGTAGGTTACATAACACGAACCAGCACTCTGAACTTCAATGTCACGAATTCCAAGTTGTGGTTGGTATTCTCAAGAGTGAAACAAGTAATACAGGGGCCACAGAGAACCCTCCAATTACAGGATATGAATTAGTCCCGGCACCCAGATATGATCAGGCATTGATAATAGAAGATTACAATTTCTTGCCTGAGTTTCAAAGTTACACGCCCCCACCAGTTAATCAACAATTTCCATCAGCTTCAGCAAACGCTCCCGTGGGGATGCCAGAGTTTCAAATATCGTCAGAAGTTCACGCCACATATGCATCACCGGAAGAGCCTCTTCATAGAGATGGTTATATTTTTCTGCCTCTCAACAACAGTGTCTTGGTGGAAGGAAGTAGGGAGGTGCAAGCTTTTCAAACTACTAGAGGTGAAGCTCCTAAAGTGTATCAGAGGAATTATCATCAGAAAGAGCCACTTACATCATCAATACCTCCTAATAACTTTACAACTCCGCCGCACCCCAACACGAGCAACAACCCAGGTTTACCTAGAGATTCTCCAGAGTACAAGCGGCAGAATGCAATGCAAGGTGGAGGTGGACAACAAGTTATTCAGCAGCCAGTTCACCAAGTTGAGCAAAGACAAAAGGAAAGTCTTCCTAGAGAGGACGTGAAAAGACTTGGCTCTTATGTGTTAGAAGAATTCAAAAGGATGAAGGTTAGTCTCCCCTTACATGAGTTGATGAAGATTTCAAAGGTTAGAGATACAATTCTGAAAAGTGTGTATGAAACGCCTATTGTGAAGGATACTTCCCAAGAAACATCTAGTTCATCAAGGAATCCTCCTGTGAACACACAGTCTCGTCCTGTGCAAAGTGCAAATATGGTAGAAGAAGTGCCTCACGCTCCATTTGACACATGGGAAGCTCCAGAACAGCCTCAGAATTTCATAGGTATGGTACAAGGTTCTTCAAACGCTCCTGAAAGGTCATGGATTGAAGATAAAAAGAAACGGTTCAATATTCCTGCAGAGCAGAAGCAAAAACAAGAGCAAACGCAGAATCCAAGGCAGGTTGTTCAAGACAATCAAATTTCAGTGGACAGAAAAGATGAAAAGAAGAATACTTCAGTAGAAGAAAAGAGGAAGCCAGTGGTATTTTATCAGGGGAGGGGTGAGCCAGCCCCGTTTCTGGTCTCAGTTAGAATTTTTGGAAAGTTACTACACAATTGTCTGATTGATTCCGGTGCATCAAGTAATGTCATGCCTTTGAAGGTATGTCAGGCGTTGGGTATAATTCCGCTCCAGACCAACAAGAAGGTGACTCAGCTGGATAAGACTGAAGTTCCAGTTGTAGGGGAATTAAATGGTATTCATATGCAACTAGCGGCGGACCCCAGAATTCAGAGTCGCATCGACATATCAGTTGTGGATATACCAGATGGTTATGGCATGCTATTAAGCAGAGATTGGTCCAGAAAATTGAATGGATACATTGCGACTGACTTCTCCCACATGTGGTTGCCTTGGAAGGGAGTTCCAAATCAGATAAAAATTGAAAGTACACCGCGGCTCAAATTGATGATCACAGAGTGTGGCGAAAACAGTGATATCTTGTTTGTGGAAACTGATTTGGGTTCATATAGACCCGTTAAGAAAGAAGTCCTCACGTTGCAAAGCTCGGAGGGGGAGGAGTTTTCAGAAGATACGCCTGCCTTCACCGGAGTGTTGATTGAAAATGATTCAAGTAGGAATGAGAACGAAGGGACTTTCAGAAATTCGGTGTTGAAAGGTGTAAAACAAGAGATAGAAAATACTTCCATCGAAGACTTATCAAGTAGAATGCACAAGGTTTTCCATTCAGAGAACATAGGTGCCATGAGTAAGACCTCCTCAGAGCAAGTCACAGAGATGATCCAACAAGTCACTTTAGAGGAAGATTGTGAAGAAGTCAATTGGGGAGAAGACCAGATTCAAACAAGGCTATCTCAGTTGACACACTTGGAGGCGAAAGGAGATGAGGCTTTGGAAGGTATGGCGGAATATCAAAGGGTCATGAATGGATGGATCGACAAATCATGGTTGGACCCCGATCAAGCTTCTGAGATCCTGGGAAATGATGCATTTAAGTTACGAACAAGAACAAGAGGGGATATCTCGTTGCCAGATGATGGGAGATTCCTCAAGCATTATTTCCAACCCTAGGTCCTCTCCGAGGGCCTACTTTGTAATATATTAGATTAGATTTGCTTTCCTGTTTGCCTTTTGTTTGCTCCTCGGTGTGTTCCGTTTTGGTTTTTGGTTTGTTGCCCTTTGGGGTTTTTTTTTTGTTTGGTGTTTCCGTCCCTTGAGTTGTCCGCTCAAGTGGTTTTGGTTTGGAATGGGCAAGGATTTTAGGGTTTCCTGTTGCGTTGAGGTGATGATAGTTTCCACTCCCTCAACATGGTTTCTTTCTGCTGGAATTTGCATAAATTTTTAAAAGGGGACTAGGGTTGTTTTCCTCTTGTCATCATCCAGTTAGCGATTAAGCTCGTCTCGGGAGGTTAACCCGTTATTGTGTCTTAACACATGAGTCTAAAGACCTTAAAAATCCTACCTATCTCCATTCTGAGTCATCTTGGTTTCTTGGGAAAGGTCTTGGCATGTGAAAATCTTACATCTTGCTTCAGCGCCACTACAATTCTCAAACCCATTGGAGGCTTCATTGCCTGCCAGCCAATTGAGGAATTGACGGAGAAATCAAACGAAGAAAAGAGAATATGCTTAAAAGAAATATCTGAAAAGAAAAAAAATAGAAAATGAAAAAATGAAAGAAAATATCATGAAATATTGGTTTTGAGAACATACGAGTAACTCCACCGGGGCTATGGACGCCCGGCCGGCAGTGGAGCAATATTCGTGAGAATTGTAGCGACAACCTCGTCGGGGCTATGGACGCCTGACTGGCAGCGAGGCAATGTCCAGGATGCTTTTGAAGTCAAGATATTTATATAACCTGTTACGGCCGATTCCGGAAGTCGATATGATTTAGAGATGGAACGAATGCACACACTCACAGGGTTTTAGATGAAAGTGTTCTGATCCAATATCGGATTCTTCTCCCTTTTTGAGTAAGTGTCCTTTCTGTATGATGGCTTGAGGAAGACTAATCTGAGTTCAATTCTTAAAGTGTTTTTCAACACTTTCCCGTGGGGATGCCAGATGTTGTGACCTTTTTCACACATCGCCCCATTCAAGATGGGGAC
>VDFB02203881.1:0-11018 GCA_007258455.2 Sequoia sempervirens | reverse complement strand
CCCATGCCTCACAATCCCTGTAGGGCCTCCAGATGAACGTCACCATGGTATCGATCCGATGCCGCCACCACCCTATCTCGCTCATGTGGGTCTGCTATAATGCGCTGACATAATAATAAGAATAGGGCATCCCCTCGGCTAGCTGTGGTCTGTCGATGGGAGGGTGGAATATAGCAATGTGCTCCCATGCCTAGATCATCATAAGTGTGGTCCCGTAGGAGATACTCTCTCCTCTCTTATACACGACATCATGAAGCTGATGATAAAGCATCCCTAGCAGGCAAGGACCAAAAGCGTACACTGTCCTGTCCCATCTCATGCCAACTAGGACGTCTCCCCAACCTATCGGAAAGCCATGTCCTCGCTGATCAGGAATCAGGATACCCACAATCATCGTCGCCAAGAATGCATCGAAGCACCCATAGTGGTCTGCTAGGAAATCCCAATGGATCTCATAACCCTCAATGCCGAGTCCAACACCCTGATCCTGGTAATACACACGAAAGGTCTACTCGCCATGACGTGGATCATACACAATCCGCTCCCCTCGAATGGGAATCCGGAGAATACGGTAGACGTCCTCCAAGGTAATGGTAGCCTCACCTGTCGGCAGGTGGAAGAAACAGGTCTCAGAATGCCATCGCTCGCATAGCGCAGTCAACAAACCCCTGTTCGCCTGAATGGTGGGCATGAACGTAGCATAAAATAGACCTAGTCACATCAATCGCCACTGCTCTCGCGGGCCCAGCTGATCAGCAAACCGAAAGGTGGTCGGTCTGCTCTTTCTTGTGTAGATAGGGGCAAGCTGCCTCTGCAAAAAGAGGAACACTACATTAGCACCTTTTTGGACAACTGTAATCATCAGGAAGGCATCTAAGGTCACGCAAACATCAAAACAAGCTTTATTAAGACAATAGGCAAGTGCATCGCAAATAAGCAATTGCGTTGCAAAAATACAACTACGTCGTTCGAAATATCAAATGCGTCAGGACAAGTCAATTGCGTCTCTATATGACATTTGCGTCACGAAATTGTGCGGTTGCGTCTCAACATTGCAAATGCGGCACGACATTACAATTGCGGCATTCAAATAAGCAGTTACGTGGCGGAATGACGATTGCAGCACTTGAGCGGTCAGATGCGACTCGGTAAGTCACTTGCGTCGCATGAATTCTCAAATGCGGCACAAACCACCGGTGCAGCTCGTTTATTCTTTGTGATTGCGTTGTGACGCATCAAATGCGTCGAACGTGAAAGCAATTGCGGCTTACGCGAATGCATATGCGTCGCGGCGCATTCGTTGACTACCCTAGAAAGCATTAAATAACACGTAAAATAGTAAAATGACAAAGTAAGTTTAGGGTACATACCGCCGGCTCTGAGCCCTCTAGCCGTCTGAAGGTCCTCACGATCTCCCCGCGGTGCTCTGACACTGGAATAACCATCCTCGCTGCTGCGCCTTTCGCTCTGAGCTCTCAAGTTTCGCAAAGTGAATAGTAAAAGTGAATTGACTTTAACCCCTTTATCAACCTATTTATAAGGTCAAAATGGCATTTTTCAACCAAAGTCAATACTGGAGGCTCATTTGAACACCTTTGACTTCCTCGTAAGTTGCTTTAAACATGTCAGAATCTAAAACTGACTGCGCCGTTACTTTTCTGATCATCGAATTGATTTATCGGGACCCTTTGCAAATTTTTCTGGCGCCGGCCCAAAATTTGAAAATTTCCCGAGGGGGCAAGGATACCCCGTAGACTCAAGCATATTCTGATTTCATTTTTGTCACAATGCCACAAGCTTACATTATGACAAAGAGGGGCAAAATGTAGACACCTAAAAATGACCTAGGCCTGCAAGCTTCATTTGTACCACTTTCGTCCTAGCATAATTAAGTCATTTAATTATGTCCTTGGTCCACATTCGACTATTGATTAAATAAGTCATAATTATTTAATTAATTCATGTCATTTATTCTTCATGATTATTAAATAAATAAATTTTAATTGATTTATTAAATACGTCATTAATTGTCTAAAGTCTTCCTTTAATTAAATAAATTTTAATTTATTTAATTCCCTTTATCTTTATTCCTCCTTGATTAATTAAATAAATTTTATTTATTTAATTACGCCACTAATTAAGTCCTCTTCTTTCTAAAATTAAATAAATTCTTATTTATTTAATTTTTGTCCACTTTCCACTATAATTAAATAATTATTTAATTATTTAATTATTCATTAGTCTTTTCTCTCATTAATTAAATAAATTTTATTTATTTAATTTAGTCCACTCTCTTGAATTTTGAATTAAATCATCATTTAATTCAAAATAATTCTTTTTGTCATATTCCTCTTATATAATTAAATAATATCTTTATTATTTAATTATTCATTATCACCTAAATTAAATAATTTTATTATTTAATTTCTCCAAAGAACTCCTTTGTCTCTGTGCCAATCTTATCTTCCAAATCAAATCTTATCTCTTGACATCTCATTTAATTTCAGCCCTTGATTGAATTATTTTATAATTCAATCTTAGCCATTCATTTCTGGTCATTGCCCTAATTTTGACCTAACCCTATTCCATACTACAACATTCAATCTTGACCATTGATTCTACGGTATTTGTCATCTTCTCATCTTGGCCACACATTCAAAATTGCAATTTCTATAAAATGACAATTTTGTTCTTATTTCATATCTCAGGGTCATTCTGTCAACTTAGGTTATTATTATTGTCATTTGCAGTCATTGTTATTTTAGTCTATTGTGAGGTCATTTCTTTTATATAAATCCTTCAACCTTTGCATAGGGCTTTGACATTAGTCTAGGTGCTCACTTGAAATCTGAGGGCCTCATTCGATTTGCTGCAAACTAGAAGGTGTAACAAAGGTGAAGCATGGAAGATGAAGACTTATGGTAACATTGTTCCTTTATTTTCATATTTATTTCCTTTGTGCTTTGTTACTTCAATGGATTTTAATGTTATTGTGCTAACCCCTTTAATTAAACTCTATTTTCCCTTTGATTAAATATTGTTCCTATCCTTATCTTGTGAGAAAACCTCAAATTTTATCATTCTAAAACACTTATTAGCAAACACAAAACTAAAGAGGACACCTACCCCTAGATGATCTACTTCTAGATAGAGTTTCCCTAAGAAATTGGACTATAATTTCATTCATGAACATAACCCACAGTTTATCGCATAATAAAGTGTCCATTAATTTTTCTACTTGTGCCAAAATATTTAAATCCAAGGTAACTAATTTTCATGGCTTCTCACCTACTAATTTTTCATCTTTGAAAAGCCATAACTATTTCTTTAAAACTAGCCATCTTTGCATCATTTTAACATAGAAAAAGAGAAATTACTATTTGGTTGTAAATATTTTTTCCATTCTTTCTCATAGATGAAACCCCAACACGACTTAAAAAAATATAGGATTGAGCTAACTACATATCCAAGGTCTCCAACACTTTTAATTTTCCATTGGGCATTGCTATAGCAAGAATAATGTGACTAGGTGATCAATTTCCAAGGATTTCAACTAAGGAATTTTCTTTTCAATTTTTTCATGAATACAAAATATTTTTAATTTTTTAGGGACTTATTCTTACCTCTTCCCCACATCCTTCCAAGCCTTTACTATCCATTTTAATTACCATTTTAACTCATTTTTCTATTTTCCCCATCTTCTTGTTGAGAAACAAGGTCAAACTAGTGAGTGAAAGTACAAAGTTGTGTCACAGTTTTATAAAGGAAACAACCAACACTGATCTAAATTTTAAACTTGAATCACTAAAAAAATGACATATATGTTTTGAATTTTGAAATGATGAAATTAATAAAATGAATATTTTTTAGTATATTTTATATTTGATTTAAAAAAAAAAAAACTAAAAAATTATTTGAACATATTTTTTTATAAATTGACACTATAATTTAGTTGGTAATAAAATGCTAAAAAATGAAGTTACATGAGATGTTGCTCTTTATATAATAAATTCATTTATTTTTCCTTCAAATTTTTTGTGTGTATTTATAACTTGAAACTTTAGTGCATGAATTTTTTTTTTTCCAATTTTGACAAATACATTTTTAAATATAAATATTAAAATGTGCATGTATTAAAAACATAGTTGTTTCCATTTGACATCAACTTTCATATTAACTATTTATCTAAAATATCTAAAAAAATACTATCAACCAAATATTTTGGTGTTGATAGCCTACTTTTAGTAAAAATAAAAAATAAAATATAAATAATAATTAACTTATGAATCTACAAAAGGGTATATATATATATTGTTATTGTTGAAACATCAAGTTTTTCAAATCATTTTATTTTTTAAATTGGCCTCAAAGTGGTCCTATATATGCATTTTAGTTGGAAAAGTTGTGGACATATCTAACTTAGTTGGAATCAATCTAATTAGATCATATGTTTGACCAAAAATGATTTTTAGTTAGAAATACTTAAATTCACTTGTGTTGATAAGTTGGCCAAAAGTGTCACAACTTTGTATTTTTACCCTAGCACAAGAATAGGTTCTAAAAGTGTATGCAACTAGCACTTGCACCAGGGGTGTGCAAGGATTACAGCAATAGAAAAATATATAGAAGCAAACATGGAAAAGAAGTGTAAAATATATACAATCTTGTTTGCATAATAACTTAAATAGTTATAAAATTGAACATTATAATTATAATTAAATTAAATAAACTCATATTATCATATCCTTCAATTTTAGATAAAAAATAATGTTACCTTTTGTAGTACCCCTCCATTTTGCTTATGTTTTCTGTTAGCATGTTTTCACATTAATAGACCTTGGTATTTGGTTTTGATGTTTTGATCGCTGACATTAGAGCGATAATGGATTTATTTTGTGATATGATGATACATTTTATGGTGGTAATTAATTCTATCATGTTTATGTTAGCATAGATGTTTACTTCAGATGTTTTTGCTATATATATGTTTATGGTAGATTAATTGTTATTTTGTTTGTCAGTTTGATGTGATGTGTATTGGTGTGAAGAATGGAGTTGCATCACCTCGGGCCATGAAAGTTCTCAGATTGCGGATTTTCTCCGCAAGCACCTGCAGTTTGTATAATGGATTATATATATATGTATGTTATTTGTTTGATTGAGGATTGTAGGTACATGACACCGACTCCACCGTTACTCAAGTCCGAAGCTGTCAAGACTCAACGAAAATGTTGATTGGGAGGTAATAACAAGGTTCTTCCTAGTCTAGTCTTAAACCCAGTCACAATATGTTGTCAGTTTAAGTCTGGTGTCTTTGGTGGTCTCATTGGTGTTTGATTGGTTTATTTGTTATGAAAGACAAATTTTGCTAAATTAATGATAGATTAATGTTATTTTAATTTAATGTTTATTTAAATTAATTTTAAATATTGAAAATAAAGTTTTACATTTTATTTATTTAATTAATTAGTTTATTTGGTTAAGTAATTTAATCTTTGAGGTTAAAAATTATTTAATTAAATAAATAAATAAATAAAAATTAAAGCTACTTATTTGTGTGAATAGATTTAATTTAAATTAAATTGTTTTGTGAAATGGTATTTTAATTGTTAAATCAATTAAATTAAATAAGGAAAAGGGAAATTGCATTTTTAAAATTTAAATTCTTTAATTCTTGAAAGAAATTCAATTTTTGATAAGGAAGAAATAAAAGATTGTCGTGAGTTTGTTAGAAAATATTTTCTTCTCGACATGTGTGGTAGTTAAATTAATTGTTTCTTGTTGAGGATTCTCTCGGAAGATTTTTATGGACTTTGGGAAAATAGAAGATTACTTCACGGGAAATGAAAAGAAAAGGGTTCTGCAAATAAAATATTGATTTGTGTAAAATTTGTGATTTCCTCTGGGATTTGCATAACTTTTCTGGAAGAAGCTTTTTGGTTTAGTCTTTGTTTTCTTTTGGGTCTTGGTTTTCTGGAGGGGCTTTGAAGATTGCACGCATTAGGCAACAAAGCTTTTCTTCTATAGACAAGTTTCTAAAGCTACAGGAAAACAAGTATTTTCCTGTGTATTTAATTTGTTTACTTTTGAAAAGATTGCTTGTGAAAATAAATTTTTGTTTAAACCCTTCTTCTCAGAAAATTGTTTGTAGAAAATCTTTTTGTAGTGATTTGATATTCTTCTGTGAGAATTGTCAAGAAAGTAAGGTTTTATAAAAAATTATAGAGCAACCTCAAGAATATTGTTAAACAAAAGAAGCGATTCAAAAAAAATTAAAAGAAATCTTTGTGACAATTGTAGAAAAGAAGTTGGGGATTTAATTTTGTGTGAAATGTTTATTGAAGCAAAAATCGAAATCCCAAAATTGAGAATTTTTGTGTTATTTGATCAAATTTGTTTGAAATTTTTTTTTATTTACAATTTCTCTTTTTGAGATATTAGTTTTGATTTATAAGAATGTTAAATATATATATGCATTGTTGTACAAAATATGCAATCTGAACTTGAATATATATTCCAAATAAATTTTATTTTAACAGGGGTTTATTATGAAAAATCGTCGTACAGGCGAGATGGGGGTTTGAAAATTTACTTTCTTTAAAAAATATATATGTTTAAATTTCCGCATAGCATAATGGGAAATTATTAAAAAAATAAAATCCAAAATTTAATTTCAGATTAGATTTATTTTTGCATATATTATTAAATAGGGAGGGGCTAGGGTTATCCCCAACCCCATCGCTCCCACTGTGGGGTGCGGCTGCTGTGAGGTAGCGCCCACCACAGTTCTATGGGGGAGCAGCTGCTATGAGGCAGCACCCTCCATAGATCTGTGGAGGAGACACTGAGCCACAGGCAGTGTACCCTCCACAGTGGAGGCTGCCTGGAGCGGCCGGTGTTTTTGTTTTAAAACTTTGTTTCTTTGTTCGAAAGAAAAATTCGATTGGTATAAAATTAATTACGATTTAATGAAAATGAATATATATATATAAATATATATGTGTTATGTATATTATATATTAATTATAATATATAGTATATATATAATATATATACTTTTATATTGGTTGATTTTGTAATTTAGTATTTGTTAAATTATTAAAAAGTATATGTATTTATTATAAATATATATATAATTATATGAATTATTTTCATACTCAATTATATATATATAAATATTTAAATATATTTGTTTATTTTTAATTGAGTAATTTATTAAGTAATATGATTTTTAAGGAAAGTTAATTTATAATTAACTAGGTGTTGAGGAAATAAAACATTTAAATGTAGATGAAGAGGATACTATATTGATTTATTGTAATAAGGAGTTGAATTTTATTATTAAGCTCATGATTGTGGAAATTGGAAATTAGAAAATTAGTTCTATTTTATTATTGCAAATTGAATCATTTTTATTTTGAGTAGCTGCAAAAGATGAGTGATTGTAATGAATGGATTTAGTAAATCCTAATAATAGATGCTTTTTCTTTTTTCCTGATTTGCTTTAAATAGTATTTTCTTTTTTATTGGTCAAATTGGGGATGTGTTAGAAGGACAAGTCTTCTAGATTAGTTTGTCTTTAATTTGGGAATTGTAATTGTTTAAATACAATCCTTGTGTTGACTAAGGTAGTGTACTGCATGGTTTTGCATAGTGTTTAGGCCACTTGGTATTATGAACATAGACTTGATGTCCGTTATGAAGTAGTAGCCAGAAATATATGTTGAATTCTTGCTTAGTATATAGTTAGGGAATTTAGATTCCTTATGTTATGTTTAGGGGGTAGCTCTGCATTAGCCCGAGGGATGACACACAAAGTGGTGCCAAGGTAACTACGAAAGAGTTAGTAAGCAAGAAGTAGAAAACTAAACAACACATTAGTTAGTTTAAAATTTTTAATTAGAATAATATGCCTCACTTATGAGCTTTCGAGCTAGTTGGAGTCTTGAGTATGAAGTTGAGAAGGCTTCCAATGGAAAATCGATATCTTGTTACTTTAAAGATATTCGATTCATAGCAGTTGCATGTGGTAGGGTTTAAGTAAGAGGAGTTACCAAGGTAACCCTGGTTGTTTGGAACCTAGGAAGAAACACTAGGGTAACCTAGCACAACATTGTGATGACACTCCACCCTAAAAATAACAATGTCGCGAACAGTATATTTTATTATCCTAATTCTGGAAGCAATGTAACCAATAAGTTAAGTATGTACTTGTATAGAGTTTCTATATTTTTACTTGTGTCTAGGGTTTGTAGGTTATGTCTAGGGAACCTTATTACTATCTCCTAGCATGGGGGGTGGACCTATGGGTACCACATGGTTGGGTGGAACATGCACCTTACTCCGTTGGGTCCCCAGTTCTTGATCGTGGTATCGAGTGCTTCTTGGATGGAGAGCTCGCTTGTGGATTTATGTACTTTCTTATTTGAAACAATGGAAAACTGTATTTGTGTAACACTCCTCAATTGTTAAAGAGGAGAATATTTGTAACATGTAATTGTAAACTATTATTGATCTACCTCATTTGTAAAATGAATATTGTAAGGTTATTTCTAATACAATGTAATGAAAGTTTCTTATTTGTACTTTATATCCTTAATGATGTAATTTAAAAGTTATTCAATGTATGTTTCTAAGTTAATGTGAGATAAATATATGCAATGTTAAATACTATTGTCGTCTATGGGAATTTACAGATAATGTCATGTCGCGTTACTTAGGGAATGGTTTCAATTAATTAAGTAAAAGCGAATTACGCTTTTATTACGCTTTCCGTGGATTTAGTAACATTCTTTAGGTTACAAGACGGGGCATTACAACATTTATATATTCTAATTATAATTAATTATAATTAAGACAATCTACATTTGAGTACGGAAGAGCATACAATGATCAACACAAACAAAAATAATGAAGTTAATATTATAATAAATATTATCATCCATCCCTCTCTTGTAATTATCTAATCCTCCATTATATATTTAAGTCAACTTATATATGAATAACAACAATTAATAATATTTCAAATCAATTGATAATAATTAGTAATATTATTAATAAAAACTTATTATTATTTACCTTTACATATATAAAAAGATTAAATAATAATAATATATTTTTTCTCATAGTGTAACAATAATATATTTCTAAACATAGTTAATATAATTTTTATACTATTAATTAGATTATTAACATATTAATATACACACATTTACAACAATATATTGTTAATATATAAAATTATATTATTAATATACATTGTATATAAATATATAATCTTATTATAATAAATCATACTATTAATAGTTTATAATATATGCGTTTACTATATAAAATATAAGTTATGATGAAGGAGTTTTAACTCTTCCAACAAAATATTCAGAAATCATCCCATAATTTAGATGCAAACCTTCTAAGTAACTTGAATATCAAAAAAACTAGAACTATTGAGAATTTGTATTTAAAAACCCCAATTTTTTTTTTACCTTTACTGAGGTTTCATTGTGTCTTGACATAGTAGGCACTTCAAATTTATCATTCATGAAACAGTATGAGTATTAAAAACAATATCCAAGTATAGCATTATATTACAATCAAAACTCAAAGCAAAAGCATTATTTATTTTAAATTTTGGTCACTTATGATAAATGAATAAAATCTAATCCAAAGAGGGCCAATCAACATTGGAAAATCAAGTCCTTCCCAAGACAATTTCCAGTGAAGGGACTTAATTATACACAATGGATCCTACTTAACTGTTTATTGCCTCCCTTTCATTAATAAGGTGCACGTGCGACAGTCTTCTATTGATTTTGCACCTTTTTTCATATAAAAATTGTGTATACATATTTATAAATTATACAGTGTACAATATTTAAACTGACTGCAAATAGACTTTTACAAATTATTATTAAAATAGATTGTACTCTCCATTCAGTTGGAATGCCAGTCCCTTCCAGAGTCTACTAAGCTGCTTGTGATTAAGAACAGGCTTGTGATCTAAGCTATTGAGGGTATCCTATTTGAGGCCTTAAAGCCTTGCATGAAGGGACATAATGCATATATGTTTGTTCACTTCGAAGAAATACTAGTGGCACTGAAGCCTTACAGGGACTTTCAGAAGCAAGAAAAGCTTGAGGCGAATGATTTCGTTGGGGTTGTTTTTGAGGGGAAATTCTCTGAGGCACTGGAGACCATGCCCACAAGGGATGAAATCTATAGCAAGCTCTTGGGATCCCTTTAGAGTCCTCCAATAAGTGTTCTCAGCACCCTCCAGTCTAGATAGAAAAATTACTGATCTGAAACCTTTTTTTCTTTGTATACCTCCCCATTTAATGAATTGAATTCTAAAGTTTGAAGGGGAATTTTTGGCATCATGTTATTTAAAATATATTTTCTCATTATTTTCTTTAAAATCTATGCAGACAATTGAAATAACATACTTTCGGCAGTATATAAGAGCTAAGGATTATAAATCAGGGAATGCAGACTTATTAATTGGTGCTCTTTAGTTGACTCTTGTTCCTCTGATCTTTTGTCTATGATCTTTGATGATCTTCAATTGACTGGTATTTTTCTCTCGTGATCTTGTGCAGGTGTTTGCGTTTTGAAATCTACTTATAGACAAGTTAGGCAGTGATGAGAGGTTAGTTAATTCAACCGACCAAATGGCTACAGCTAAGAGCATTTATTGCATTTACTCCAAATACATGCACAAAACTAGGAGTAGTGAACTTGATTAAGTAAAGTAACATGGAAGATTTTGGCATTCAGATTCATACACATTAACTACATCGTGGAAGTTAGTTCCAAACCAATAAGATTTCATTTATGGTGTAGGTAAGTCTACCATGTTGCAGTTGTCAAACAACTTGGGAAAATGGTTTGATGGGAACGTGAGACAGGTTTTGTCTAAAACATTCATACAATATATAGCCTATCAACTAAATAAACATTTAATTTCTTAAAAAGGGTTACCATAATATTAAATTATGTGACTACATAAATTAGTAATGAGA
>VDFB02203879.1:0-16563 GCA_007258455.2 Sequoia sempervirens | reverse complement strand
AACAAAATCCTTCAACGAATTGGCTAGATGTATCCTTTCCTGTGGTTGAAGAATTTTGATCACTCAACCTACTAATAAGATCCTCAACTTCTATTATTTTCAATTTCAATTCTCAAATTTTCTGAGTTGCAGGGTACTGAGAGAATGTGGTGGGGAGGTTGGATTTTGTTGAGGGTTACTCTGGTTGAGGATTTTCTCCTTGCTGACTGAGCTTCCTACAAATTAAAAAAAAAACATTCATTTCTAAACTAAAACAAAAAAATCAATTTAAAACTAACAAATTCAAAATAAATACCAAACAATACTTACCTCTTGCATCTTTTCGTCGTCGTGGCACCATATTTGTGAAGAAATCCAATTGCTCTTGATGAATTTTGACCTCTCCAAAAACGCGAGCGTGTATGACAGGGTTTTTGGCCACGGGCGAAGCTAAAACACAGCAAAAAGAAATGAGAAATGATTTTGAGTTTGCTTTTTTTTTTGCTTTTAAAAGCTCAAAACGCGTTCGCGTTATAACGCGATTGCGTTTTGAGCTTTTCTTTTCTTTTTTGGCCACAAAAGTGCGACCATCTTGGTGCACTTACCCTGGGAACTTTTATTATTTTTGTTATTGCTGATTTTAGAAAATAAGTTTGTTACAATGAATTCTTGTTTAGATATTGAAAGGTTCAATGGATCTAATTATGAAATGTGGAAACTGAAAATGGAGGATCTCCTTGAAGAAAGAGATCAATGGTTAGTTGTTAATAATAAGACAAAGTCACCTACAACTATGTCAGATGATGATTGGGCTAAGCTTGATAAGAAGGCAAGAGGAACCATAAAATTATGTCTTGCTGATGTTGTTCTCTTGAATGTTTCAAATGAAAATACTGCATATAAATTGTGGAAGAGAATAGGTGATATCTATCAAACCAAAAGTCTAACTAATAAGTTGTATTTGAAAAGGCAGTTGTATTCTTTAAAAATGAAAGATGGTGATTATGTTTCAAATCATTTAAATGCTTTTAATTTGATTCTAAGTCAGTTAGCATTAGTTGATGTAAAGCTAGAAGATGAAGTTAAATGCATTTTGTTACTTTGTTCTTTACTAAAGTCTTGGGAAAATCTAATTGTTGATATTAGTGGGAGTGGTGCAAATCCAAAGATGGACAATATAATTCCTACTCTCCTATCAGAGGAGATGAGGAGAAAGTCTAAAATTGGCTCCCAAGATGCCTTGTTTGTAAGAGGTAGGCCTACTTGGAGAAGGAACTAAGGCAGACAAGAAAGGAAAGGGTAAGCCCAAAGGACGGTCTAAAACCCTTGGTAAGAGTAAGGTAAAGTGTTGGAATTGTGGAAAACCTAGACATATTAAGAAGGATTGTAAGAGCAAGAAAAAGAGTTATGGTGCTTCTATAGAGAAATCCATGGATGATAGTAATGATGCATTAGTCATTTCTTATAATATTGTTGTTGATAACTCTTGGCTTATTGATTCAGGTTGCTCCTATCATATGACTCCTAACAAGGAGTGGTTCACTAAGTATGTTGCATATGATGGAGGGGATGTCTTCTTTGGAGACAACAACACACAAAAGGTTGTTGGAAAAGGAGAGTTAAAGTTGTGTTTCAGTGATGGTAGGGTTAAGACCCTTAATGATGTTTTACATATTCTAGGACTTACTAGAAATCTACTTTATGTCTCTAAGTTCAATGATTATGGAATGCATGTGACATTTGACAAAGGTGGTTGTAGATTGGTGATAGGGAATATGGTGGTTGCTAAAGGATCTCAGATTGGGACTTTATTTAAGTTGAATACCTCCAATGTAAATAATTTAGCCAATGTAACTGAAGTTGAAAATACATGTATGTTGTGGCACCATAGATTGGGCCACATTGGTGAAAAAGGTCTTAGTACCATTCTTAATAAGAAATTGGTTGACAGTGTTCCTAATTATAATATTGGAAAAAATGACTTTTGTGAGCACTGTGTGTTTGGAAAACAATCTAGATCTAAATTTCCCAGTGGAACAAATAAAGCTAAAAGATTATTAGAGATTATTCATTCAGATGTAATGGGCCCTATGGATATTGACTCTATTGGAAAATCTAGATATTATGTCACATTTATTGATGATGTCTCAAGATACACTTGGATCTATTTTATGCATAACAAATCTGATCCATTTAATAAGTTTAAGGAATTTAAAGCTTTGGTTGAGAAACAATCAAATCATAAGATAAAAGTGTTGAGATCAGATAATGGTGGTGAATATTGTTCTAGGGAATTTGATGATTATTGTAAGCATGCAGGAATAGTGAGACAAAAAACTACTCCATATACACCTCAACAAAATGGAGTAGCAGAAAGGATGAACCGAACCTTAATGGAAAGAGCTAGGAGTATGTTAAGTAGTGCTAAGCTAGATCGGTCCCTTTGGGTTGAGGCTATAAGTACTTCTTATTATTTAATCAATAGATCCCCTAGTTCATCTATTGAAGATAAAACTCCTTATGAAACGTGGTTAGGTAGGAAGCCTAGTGTTGCACATTTAAGGATCTTTGGTTGTGAGGCTTTTGTTCATATGCCTCAAGAAAAGTGATCTAAATTGGATCCTAAAGCACAAAAATGCATATTCATAGGTTATGGTGAAAATATAAAAGGTTACAAGCTTTATAAACCTCTAACTCAAAAAAATTATTTATCTAGAGATGTGATTTTCAGGGAATTTAGAGCTTATTTAGGAGAAGAACAACCAAAGGAAAATGATACTTCTCGAATAGTGCATTTTGAGATAAATAATGAGAAGCAACAAGATGCACATGTTGAAGAATAATTGGATGGATTGGATGAGGAGAGTTCACAGAGTTCTTATGAGATAGATTCTCAAGATGAACATATTGAGGAACAAGTAGAAACCCCTTTGAGAAGATACACAAGACAACAATATCTTGTTGATAGGTATAGCCCACCTAATTTCTGTTGTATATTTACTTTAATGAGTACTAATGATGAACCTAGTTCTTATAGGGAAGCTTTATCTTCAAATGAACACAAGCTTTGGTCACAAGCTATGCATAAGGATATAGAATCCCTAGATACTTTTGAAACATGGGATCTTGAGAGTTTTCCCAAAGGAAGAAAGGCCATTGGTTGTAAATGGATCTTTAAAAAGAAAATTGGAGCAGATGGTAATCTCGAAAGGTACAAGGCTAGATTAGTAGCCAAGGGCTACTCCTAGAGAGAGGGAGTTGACTTTAATGAAATTTTCTCTCCCATTGCTAAATTAACTTTTATTAGATTATTTTTATCTATTGTTGTTGCTTATGATTTTGAGATAGAGCAAATGGATGTGAAAACTTCTTTTTTGCACGGGAATCTTGATGAGGAGATTTATATGAAGCAACCTAATGATTTTGTTGTAAAAGGAAAATAAGAATTGGTTTTGATCTGTAAACTAGGATGTTAAAGTTTCCCAAAACTTAATCCAAATACATATTTAATTCCCTACCCAATAGTAATGCATGATTATGTATCTTAACCGTTGAAATTATGAAACTGAGTAATGCTTCCAAAAGATTTTAATCAATTATCTATAATAACATTCATGAGAGAACATAACACTGAAATAAAATGAGAGAACAAGAAAGAGATAGAAGAGAGACACAAACAACTTGATAACGAAGTTCGCTCAATTTGAGCTACGTCTCCGGGTCCGCTTCTCAACGTTGGACCGCTTTATTGATATCGCCAAGCTTCAATAGCCTTCTTACAATATCCAAGCTTTAATCACTCACAATCTCTCCTTGCAATTTTACAATTTTTGGTGTAATCAACACCTTGTAATTTCTCTCCCAAAAATTCCTCCAAAGAGTATAAAATTTTCTCTCAAAAAACACATATGAATTATTTCTCTACAAAATGCATAAAGGCCCTATCACACACCTCCTTTTATACATAAATTTTGCATATGGGGTTAAAAACCACCATAATAAATTAAAAAACAAATTAAGCCCCCTCCTTTGGCTTTTATAATTATAAGCCTTACAAAAAAACACTAACCCGTTTATATAAAAACAATAACTTCCCCATTAAAAATAAAAACATTAAACAACCCCTTAATAAAACATTTGGTTTTTGTTTTTAAACCCTTGTCTTATTATATTCACGGGTTATTTGAGTTTATGGGGTTGAGTTTTAAAAATAAAATAACAATTTAGTGTTATTTTAGGAGGTTTTGTTTTTTCTTATGAGTTAATTTTCGTTGATTTTTAGGAGATTTGGATCCCACCAAATCCGATTGGGATCCCACAAAATCCGATGGATTTTTGTGAGATAAAATAATCCTCCACACCTTATTTTCAAAAATAAAGCATGGTACGTAAATTTTGTGAGATTTTTGCCACATCACCTGCAACTCCCACGTCACCATCTAGTCAATTGTCATGTCACATGCTGACATCATCATTTTGACTAAAACTTTGACTGGCTCTATTTTTCTCATATGGATTTTGTTTTCAAAACCAAGGATAGTTCCAGAATCAGCACGACAAGCACTACGACTTGGTGTCATTTTTGCTTGGATGTGAGACAATCAAATTTCCACCTTTTTGAATGCTTGATTCGCCTATTTGACCAAGCCTTTGACCAAGCATAACTCTTGCATATGACCTCCTTTTGACATGATTTAGGTTGCGTCGGGATCGTGTCAGTGAGCTTTATCCAATGATGTCGGTTATGAGAGATTTTGAGACTGTGACTTTTTTTAGATTTTTGGATCCTCCTGGATCATTCCTCCCCATTAAGAAGCTTTTGGACCTCCAAAAGGTCTATTTTTATTTACAATTTAAGTGATGGAATTTTTGCCTCACTTGCCCAGTATCATTTGTCCTTCCTGCTTGGAACCTATGCATCTGACTCATCATAACAACAATCAAAACTGTATTGATATTGTTAAGTACATTATCCATATACACATCCACATTCAATGTTTCCGCTACCAACCATACACTGCTAAGAAGTAGAAGGCTGAATAACAAAACTAAATTTGCAGATGAGAAAAAGAATGTACCAACATCATGCTTGTCTTTCATAACTAGAACAACCTCAGGCAATGGCACTTCTTGTGGTATAGACATAAGTGCCAAATTCTTGCTTGCATTAACTACCCTTTTCAATTGTCCCATTGTCACAAAAGATTTATCAGACTTAATTGGATGAGAATGCACAATGTATTCAACTCCTTCCTTAAATAAATGATACTGATTATGTTCCCTATAGAAGATTTCCTTTCTATCATATAAGTATGGGCTACCCAACACAATCCCACAAATATCAAGTGGAACCACATCAAATTCAACTTCATCTATGAACTTAGATGTTATTGCAAATCTTAAATTGCATTTCCTTGTTACTTGCAATTTGTTATCACTGCACACCCAACCTAATGGATAAGGTTTCTTATGTGGCTTTGATTTCAATCCCAACTGTTTAACAACTTCTTTTGAAATTAAATTAACTTGGGACCCACTATCTATCAGTGCATCAATCTTAGTGTTCTTAGAAATCACCCTTATATGAAACAATTCACATCTTTTGTTATCTTTAGGAACAACATGAACTTTAGAAGTAGAAGCACATGAAACATCAGTGACATAATCATTATCAACAAAAGCTTTACCTTTCAAACCAACAACTGCTATCTTTGTTTCGTTATCAGAATCTGATCCAAGATCTTGAATGACAGTTGCAGCCTTTTTCTTTCCTTTACGATCCTTAAACCACTTTGGCTTCAATTCTGGATGAAATTTCCAACACTTTGCATTTGTGTGCCCATTCTTCTGACAATGTGAACAAGTAGGCTTTTCACCTTCCTCTTTCTTCACAGTGGCTACTTTCTTCTCCTTTCCCTTTTTATTGCCTTCAGTTGGAGGAACAAATTCTTTCTTTGAACTGAAACTTATGTTCCTTCCACCTGCTTCAATATGGGTTGCTTGTACACACACTTCATCAAAGTTAGATGGATTAAACATCAAGATTGTATGTTTCAAATGTGAATGCAAACCACCTATATACTTTAATAAAGTTTCTTGTGTATAAAGAGGAATTCCAAGAGTGAGTGATTTCTTCCTAAAAACCTGTGTATACTCTTGCACTGTTTGTTCTTTACCTTGTCTCAGATTTTTCCAATCCATAAGAGCTTGTTGCATATAACCCAAAGGATAAAACTATTTCTTTAAAGCAGAAGTAAACTCATACCAAGATGAAATGATTTTACCGTGTGTAGCAAGATCATCTTGAATCTTACTCTCCCACCAAACCAATTCGGTGTCTCCCATTCTAAGGGTAGCTAGCTGGATTTTGGAAGAATCATCCAAGATCTGTTGAACCCTACAATACACTTCGATCTGCTTAAGCCAGTTATCCAATTTTTTTGCATCCAATTCACCATTATATATAGGCAACTCAAATTTGACATCCAGTTTTAACAAAGGTGTTTGCACAACTTTTTCCTTTTTAGAAGAGTTAGACGAAGAAGAAGAAGAAGACGATGAAGAAGATGAAGAGGATGGGGATGGAGGTTCAGGAGGGTCACCACCACCTCCTACTCCTTTACCTTTGTCTTCTTTTGAAGTAGTTTCATTTCCCTCTTTTTTTCTATTCTTATCTTCCTTTATCTTCTGTCGTTCTTGCCTCTCTTGGAAAAGAACTTCCACCATAGCTTTCATTTCAAGAAAAGCTTTCTGGAAAGCTTTCTCATCGAGCTCTATAGAACTTTGTTCAACTGCCATCTCTGATCGTGGAAAAGTCCTTCGTTTCCCAATCTCTGGGTTGAATTATGTAAGTGCACCTTCTCCTTGCTTCAGTTTCAACCTGGTTAACATTCACCATTTGCAATTTTCCTGCTAAACTGCTCTGATACCAACTTGATTTGTAAACTAGGATGTTAAAGTTTCCCAAAACGTAATCCAAATACATATTTAATTCCCTACCCAACAGTAATGCATGATTATGTATCTTAACCGTTGAAATTATGAAACTGAGTAATGCTTCCAAAAGCTTTTAATCAATTATCTATAATAACATTCATGAGAGAACATAACACTGAAATAAAATGAGAGAACAAGAAAGAGATAGAAGAGAGACACAAACAACTTGATAACAGAGTTCGCTCGATTTGAGCTACATCTCCGGGTCCGCTTCTCAACGTTGGACCGCTTTATTGATATCGCCAAGCTTCAATAGCCTTCTTACAATATCCAAGCTTTAATCACTCACAATCTCTCCTTGCAATTTTACAATTTTTGGTGTAATCAACACCTTGTAATTTCTCTCCCAAAAATTCCTCCAAAGAGTATAAAATTTTCTCTCAAAAAACACATCTGAATTATTTCTCTACAAAATGCATAAAGGCCCTATCACATCACCTCCTTTTATACATAAATTTTGCATATGGGGTTAAAAACCACCATAATAAATAAAATAACAAATTAAGCCCCCTCCTTTGGATTTTATAATTATAAGCCTTACAAAAAAACACTAACCCGTTTATATAAAAACAATAACTTCCCCATTAAAAATATAAACATTAAACAACCCCTTAATAAAACATTTGGATTTTGTTTTTAAACCCTTGTCTTATTATATTCACGGGTTATTTGAGTTTATGGGGTTGAGTTTTAAAAATAAAATAACAATTTAGTGTTATTTTAGGAGGTTTTGTTTTTTTCTTATGAGTTAATTTTCGTTGATTTTTAGGAGATTTGGATCCCACCAAATCCGATTAGGATCCCACAAAATCCGATGGATTTTTGTGAGATAAAATAATTCTCCACACCTTATTTTCAAAAATAAAGCATGGTACGTAAATTTTGTGAGATTTTTTCCACATCACCTGCAACTCCCACGTCACCATCTAGTCAATTGCCATGTCACATGTTGACATCATCATTTTGACTAAAACTTTGACTGGCTCTATTTTTCTCATACGGACTCCGTTTTCGAAACCGAGGATAGTTCCAAAATCAGCACGACAAGCACTACGACTTGGTGTCATTTTTGCTTGGATGTGAGACAATCAAATTTCCACCTTTTTGAATGCTTGATTTGCTTGTTTGACCAAGCCTTTGACCAAGCATAACTCTTGCATATGACCTCCTTTTGACGTGATTTAGGTTGCGTCGGGATCGTGTCAGTGAGCTTTATCCAATGATGTCAGTTTTGAGATATTTTGAGACTGTGACATTTTTTTAGATTTTTGGATCCTCCTGGATCAGGTTTGTAGGTTAAAGAGAACTTTATATGGATTGAAACAGTCACCCAGAATGTGGTACCAAAAGTTTGATGCTTTTGCATTGAAAATTGTTTATGTTAGGAGTGAGGAAGATCATTGTGTTTACATAAAAGTTATTGATGATCAACTTTTAATTATTATCTTGTATGTTGATGACATGTTGTTTATTGGTAACAACAAAGTAATGATCAAAGAATTGAAAGCACAACTCTCGAGCACATTTGAGATGAAATATCTAGGGGACGCAAAATATATCCTTAGTATGGAGATCAACAGAGATAGAGGTAACAAAAAGCTTTGCTTAAGTCAGAGAAATTATGTTGATACTATTTTGAAATGGTTTAACATGTAGGACAATAAACCAATTAATATTCCTTTACCAGTTAGCACGAAGTTAAGTTTAGACATGAGTCTTAAATCTGATTTTGATTATGAGAAAATTTCTAAAATTCCACGTGCTAGTGCAATTAGTAGTTTAATGTATGCAATGGTTTGTATGAGACCAGATATAGCCCAAGTAGTGGGAGTTCTTAGTAGGTTTATATCTAACCTTGGTAAAGAACATTAGACTTTATGTTAAGAGGGTGTTTAGATATTTACGAGGTATTTCTAATTACAATTTGGTTTATCATGGTTCTAATGACATTGATATTATGCATAGATCATTGGACATACAAGGTTTTTTTGATTCAGATTGGGTAGGAGATTTGGATAGTTGGAGGTCAACAAGTGGCTATGTATTTACTTGTGCACCACAGAAGCAGAGTACATGGCTGCTACACATGCCTCTAAAGAGGCAGTTTGGTTGCAAAGACTTGGGAAATGTATTGGTCTTAATTGCAAGCAAGTTAGACTTGAATGTGATAGTCAGAGTGCTATTTGCTTAGCCAAAAATCCTATGTATCATGCTCATACTAAGAATGTTGATGTTCAGTATCACTTTGTGCAAGAAATGGTTGAGAGTGGAAAGGTATTAATTGAGAAAGTTGACACTTTGATTAATGTTGTAGATTATCTTATGAAACTAGTTCCTATAGATAAGTTCTTGTGGTGCAAGAAGGCCATTGGGCTTGAGTCTTGTACTTGATTTATAATTATTATTCCTTGTTTAGAATAATTGCAATGTATAATGTCAAGTGGGAGAATGTTGGAAATAGGATTCCATTTAATTGCAATTCTAAACATTATTTATTTCATGTATCTCCTAAGTCCTTGGAAAGTGTTCCCCAACACTAGGATTAGAAAGAGCTTAATATTGAATGAAATAATCATGTTAATTGACATTTGTAATTAATTCTAAATGTTAGGAGCATGTGAGGGAATCCAATATGAGTTTCTAAATAATAGGGGCACATAGGGTGCCCACATGGAAGGTGGAATTCACCTTGAGTTAAGTTAATTGTTTGGATAAAAAGATAACACTTATGTAATGCATGTAAAGATCCTAGAAGTTAGGGATTGATGTTTACATGCATGAAGTTTAGTTCAGTTTAGTTCAGATTAGTTTAGTTTAGTTTATTTTAGTTTAGTTCAGTTCAATTCAATTCAGTTTAGTTCAGTTATGGTTTAGTTATCTTCAATTAGTTTTAGTTGAATGCTAGTTGACTTCAGTTCACTTGAAATGCATGACTAATGACTTGAGTTGCATGAAAAATAATAGGTGACTACTTTATGTTAACAGGGGATAACCATTCTTGCATGAATGGTGGAGAGATATGTTTTAGTTAATAGAGAATGACTTGGACCCACCTTGGGCATCCAAGTTGGCTTCTTGGAGTTAACACTTTTGCATGCTATGATATTTTAGAAAGTTGAGTTAAGTGGGCCTGTTCTTGGGTGCCAACTTTGAGGATAAGTTTTGAAGATATCTACATAATCAAGGTTTAGTTATGACTTCAGTTTGGGATGCCCAAATGGATGAAGCACATGTTGTGGCATTGTTCTTCATGGTAGAACTCTACTTGCAAGAGATAGGCATACCTTTTGTGAGATAGGGATTGAGCTTTGTAATTGTAACTCTTTGGAGTTTACAAGGTTGATTATTGCCTATTTATCTCAAGCAAGTTGAAGAGAGTTTGTATCAATTTTTATTGCAGGTTGTGAAGAAAATTTGTTGAAGGAAAATGAAGCATCTCAAGCAAGGATTGGAATTATTGTAATCTTATTCTAAGATTAAATAATACATTGATTCTTGGTGGAGTTATTTCCTGAAAGGGTTTCTCCACAATATATGTTGTGTATCTTCTAATATCCTGTCTAATTCTTCTACAACCTTCTATCTTCATTCTACAAATGGTAAAATGAATTAATCATATTAATCACCCACAAAGAATTTGTAACAAAGAATACATATTTAGATCAGAAATCATAAAGTTTTACAAAGTATTAAGCTACATAAACACCTCAATTTTCAATAGATGTATGGATTGATGCACATGCTATTGATTTATTCTTATATGTATGACATGATGTATGGATATCTAGTGCTTATGGTCTATGATGTGATTAATATGCTTGTATGACCTATATGCAGGCTGCCATTAAATTTTTATGACATGTTATGCCATGTTTTATATGATTCTATGTGGATAATGATTCTAAAAATGTAATGCAATGCTATCTATGGGTGATCCCACAATAGTGGGTTACAATTCTAGTGATGCACAAGAATTGTTCGGATGGGAAAACAAGTTTATGGATGAGTTCACTCTAATGTCCATTTCATTTGAACACATAAAGGTGTTCGCTTGAACACCCACGTTCAAATGAACCCCCTTTCCTTGTAGGGTTCATTTGAACCCTCCTTTGGTCAAATTTTTTATTGATAAAATAATGGGTTTGAGCGAACCCCCATTCGTTCAAACCTTTTTTAAATTTTTTTTATAAAGAGTTTTTACAAGGACTACCAAACCCCAAGACTGCAACGACCATCCACATCACCCTCCATGACATCGTCTTTGCATCCAGGTTCCATAATACTTATCTGTTCTCAAATTTTCTTTCAATTTTTGCATTTTGTTTGTATTTCTTTCAAATTTTATAATTTTTTTTTGTATTTTGTCAAAATTGATTTGTATAATACTGTCCATTTATCCCAAAACTATTCTAAGTTGTTCCAAGGAAACTACTTGCATTATCCCAAACCACTATCCTATATTTTTATAAATGTTTTCTTTTTAAAAAACCACTTGAAATGAATGAAAATTAGAAATTGGTTAAAGATGGACTCTAGCAATGTTAATTTAGGTCTCAAAATGTCAATGGTGGTAGATTATAAGGAAACCAATATTGATGATAGCAATTGTCAATAGTGAAATAATCCCTACTAGTTTAGGGCTACAACATAGGGCTATAGGACTCATGCTAAATGATACTTAAATACTCTATTAGAATCAAGGTCTAAACACTTGAAAAGCTATTGCATTTGCACACCAAGGCAAGATAATAAGGTTGAACACTAAACATGTCATAGTGCCCTCATTTATGAGTTGTTATAGAATGTTCCAAACCAATAATTTCTAATACACTAAAACCCCAAGAAAACTAAATTCATTTTCACCAAAAAATGCTATAACTATTCATGAACAAACATGCAATTTTAACAATTTTAACAATTCTAATTGTGTACCATCATCCTCAAAGAGGAAAACATATTATTTTTCATTTGTGGATGATAAACTCATGTTCTCCCTAATAGAGATCATACTAGCTACGATAATGTGATAGCTCCATTTAGGAGAAAAATCAAAGGTGACCACAACATTGAGAGAATCGAGCTTAAATAGAATAGATATGCATGTATGTAGTTTGATTTGTTTAGGGATAATGCACATGATTACATCATATACCATGCAACAACCAAGGAAAACATAGAAATTTCATCACAAACATTGAATAGTGAATTGATATAATTTATTTCTCAAGTCCTCATTTACCTCTATCATAGCAAACATCATAGTCTACACCATCACAAAGTTTGATAAATCGCCCCTATGCCAAGTTATGAAATGTTACATCACAATTATAAACACGAGCACAAAATTATACACAACAAGAAAGAATTCATCTAAACATTATTAATTTTACCTACAATTAATGAACATGATCAATGTATGCCAATAATTCAATGGAATCAATGACATGAAAAGGTTCCTTTTGTAACACTTATATTAATCAACATCATTATTCACTAAAATCTTAATAATACATATCTTTACTTCCATTTTTCTTACAAAGTCCTTTAAGATGTCAATTTACATAGCCAATTACAACTAAACAATTGATTATAATTATCTCAAGGAATTAGTTCAATCTCACCCTAATAGTACTTATAAAAGAAGCAACACAATGTTCATAAAATAATTCTTAGTTAATAACATTCAAATACAATAGAAAATAATGGAACCTTTAGCACCAAGGATGACTATAACTCTTCACTTATAGAATTTTTTTTGCCATCATACTCAAGTTCCAAGCATTCCTATGCCCCATTGTTAGAATGAATTTCCTAGGCTAATATCTTAAATCAAAGTGATACAATATTATTCACACACATATATTCCTTGTATATAATATATATTCATTCCTTCAGGAACACACACACACACACACACACACACACATACACATATATATATATATATACATGTATATAACTCTTCACTTATAGAATTTTTTATTGCCATCATACTCAAGTTCCAAGCATTCCTATGCCCCATTGTTAGAATGAATTTCCTAGGCTAATATCTTAAATCAAAGTGATACAATATTATTCACACACATATATTCCTTGTATATAATATATATTCATTCCTCAGGAACACACACACACACACACACACACACACATACACATATATATATAATATGCAGTAATATCAAATACATGTAATAATATGCATTAATGCATCCTTCATCATACCATCGGATAATATTAATGACCATGGATGAATAATATTAATATGTATCTGTATGTGTATATGGATAGCCACATTAAGCAATATGTAATAATATGCTGCACACATGTATGTATAATAATAGATACAGCCATGCAATAATATTAATATTAAATTGGTAAAATATTAATAATAATATGCGAAAATATATGCACAGTAATATCAACAATATTAATAAAAATAACATAATAATGTACCATGGACAAATATTATTATGTATACCATGCAATAATAATAATAATAATATTAATAATAATAATATGTGTAATAATAATGCGTGGTTGTGTCAGTATCTTATTGGCCATCACATAATAATAATATGTGCGTATGTATAAATAATAATAATATTACATGTCATCAATAGTGCATGTATTTTAATATGCATGTGTGCAATAATAATCGTACGCGTAATGTTACGTATGTGCATGTAATATTGATGATGATAATATGTATATAAATGTATATATGTACATATATGTATATATATGTATATATACATGTATATATATGCATATACATTAGGATCCACCTATGGATCATTTGGTTGCTACATAGGCTATTGATCCTTCAGTTTACCCAGAGAGGATGCAGTATATAGGTTTTGTTGATTTTTTGATGCATTCAAATTTGTCATTGATGCCATCTGAGTTGCTTAGTCCCCTTCACTCACCATTACTGTGACATGTGAGGGAGACAAATGTAGATCATGACATGACTCAGATAGCTCATTTTGGATGATTTAGTGGAGGTGACCATTGTAAAGGCCTCGGATCTTGTGCCACCTGATATGTAGGTACATGTTATATATATATATATATATATATATATAGTAGATGGAGATACCCCATGTTACTCCTAGCTTGAGGTCAGATCATATGCATCGACGTGATTCAGTTGATGATACTATTGTCTGTGGACATGTGAGTTTTAAATTTTTATATGTATATGTGTACACACATGTATATCTATATTTATACATACATTCTTAAATAACTATATATATAATGTATTTAACACATTGTGTACAATTTTATCTCTAAGGCTTGACACATCCATCAGAATGAGATTCTCATTCAAAGGGTCACTCGACTAGGAGTTGACATGATGATTAGTCTACCACCTAGAGGTCCATTTGCATGGACATTTCTAGATATTTACATATATATAGGAATTTGCATTTATGATTTTTTGATGTTATGGTACATTTGATGATCTCTAGATATGTATGTGCCCTTGGACTTGATTACATATACATTTTCAATCTGATATACATGTGTTTGTCATGTTTGACATGATAATTCACATTTGTCCAAGTGATGATTTATGTTTGATATATTGGAATGTGCATTTGCACTAGGACTTGATTACATACATTTGCTTATGATATACATACATGTGTTTGAGCTTAAATATTCATCTATGAACATGTTTGCTTATGCTTATGTTTATGTTCATCTATGTACATGCTTGTGTTTATGTTATATCTATTTAGAGAACTCATGATTAAATGATTTATATATGTTAAACATGTTAAATTTACATTAAATGTTATGGGTGTATCTTATGTTATATACACATGTACATGTTTCACGTTCATTTAAATATGAACTTATATACATACAACTTTCAAAAATCGTTATGATTACATGGTTCGAGTGTATGTTTTAGATCTTCAAGAACTTGGACATACATATGTGAGTTTATTTAATATAAATTATATATAAATTATGAACCGCTCATTTAAATATATATCATGTGTACATAGTGTAGATTTTTGGAATTCAAAACTTGTTTTAAAATTATATTTAGCTCGACAATTTTTTTTAATTGCATATAGATGTGTACAAAAAACAATGATGTATGTCATGTCAATAGATAAGCATCAAATCATGTATAATGAAGATAAAGATAAAATCAATGGTAATAGCACACATGTGATCTAAAAATATGTCAATATGTATAATTAAGCATCATGAATCAATTTATAATATTTTCTATCTGGATAATCCTAAAGTCACAAGGAAATTATATGTAATAGCGTGATCATCAAAACATGGGATATGGTTAAAAAATATATGGATATATACAAGTGCAATATAAATTCATATCTCCTATTAAGTATTTCTAAGTAAAGTGGACTTTGTACACTAAATAGTACATCATCCTTAAAAGTGGACCACATTAAATAGTACTTCATCCTTTAAAAAAGAGTCACATTAAATATAAAATTACTTTGAATTAAATAGTACTCCAATGGACCCTTAAAAGTGTCACATTAAATATAATTTAGTGTCATAAATTATTTAGTACTTCATCCTTAAACTCCAAATTAAGCTCAAAATTAATAAACATGTACACACTTCACTTCTAAGTTTGGATTCTAAGAACATCTAGAAATTAACTTACACCATGTTTCAATCACTAATTTGTGTCCAACCAAATTTAAAATAATCATCATCAACATATTATAAGTAACTAAAACAATGGAGTTCAAATACTACTATAATTTCTCAATTGAACATGTGTACATGTACTTGAACTCAAATCATGAATATCTAACTCAAACAACTAGTTCAACTTGCTCTTGAATAACATGTAATATTTTTTGATGATTATCACTATCTAGTCTATGTGGAACTACATGAAGATGTAGGGTGGTAGCAATTACTAGGTGACTATACTGATATACCTTTTTCTCAGGTTGATGGTCAATAAAATGAATCCCATGTTGAATAATTTTGACTTGTTTGAGATATATCCCTTGCACTACAATTGAATCTGCATGGTAAACAACATGAACCCGATGTAAGACATGTGCATGTAACATTTTCACTCAACTTGTATAAAATATAATGTAAGGTAATGTACATGTACATGTATATATAAATTTAAATGTGCACCTGTGGGAAACAACATTTCATTGCTTTTTTCAGGTTTTGTTAGCTTCTTCCTCTCTTATGTGCAACACCTTTTAAAAAATAACTAACACCTTCTATGTTTCCAAGCTCTGTTATGACTGCAAAAACATCTCCTTATACACCAAATTTACATGGAAAATTTGTAAAAATAAATAAAACTATCTAGACTAAAGATCATTAAATTTAACTTATCTAATACTAAAGTTTAAATAACTACATTGTAAATTTACATCAAATTTATCAAGTACACATGTACCTTTTCTAATCAATCCTTATATATGGTCATAATCAATTGAAATCAAAGGAATGTCTTCAAATCTTTCATCCTCATCTTCGTTGTATGTGTCAGAAATGACTAGTGGCACAAAATTCCATTCACTAACATATCCACATTGTTGGTTGTTGATGCCT
>VDFB02203878.1:0-39688 GCA_007258455.2 Sequoia sempervirens | reverse complement strand
TTGATGAAACCTGCATGCAAAGTGAAAATAAAGTCTGGAATCTTCTTCCTCTGAACAATCTGAATCCGTTGCTATGAAGAACGCTGAATTCTGACACCTGTAACACCTTTAGCTTGCTGCTCGCTCAAGAAGAATGTAGACTTTGAAGTTTGAAATGAAGAAATAATGGACGCCAAGGCTGAAATAAATAGGCTTTCATCATTGAAATTCGCATAAAGCACTAAAGCTTGAAAAATGGCGCTTGGCTTCTAATTGGACCTCATTTTAGTTAACTGAAACTAAAATATGCTAAATAAAGCACCATGCTTTAGGGTTTTCCCTTTTCAATCTTCAGTTAACAACTTCATGCGATTTTGACTTTAGTTGACATTCTTCATTGAATTCGCCATCCTTCACACTTGCTTTAAATTCACAATTTAGAACTAAAGCGTCCCTTTTGAGAACTCCAGTTGACAATCTTTGTTGAAAAGAATTCGCCAATTTCATGCTTTAAATCAATTCTAAAAATGGCGACCCTTTCAAGACTTCAGTTGGCATTCAAGAAGTGAATGCGCCAACTTCACATGCTTTAATTCTAAAAATAACGTCCCTTTTGGAACTCAAGTTGACATTCCAAAGCAAATGCGCCAACTTCACATAATTTATGATATTTAATAAAATCTAAATATGGCGACCCTTTTGATAAGTTCAGTTAACACTCAAATGCGCCATACTTCACAAATTTATGCTTCACCATTCATGCCGTCCCTTCTAGAACTTCAGTTGACACTCAATGAAGCGCCATCTTCACTAAAAACTTCACAATTGCAACCAAATTCGCCATGCATGTGAACCTCAGTTGACATTCACTGATAATCTTCAGTTAAGTCGACATGCAACCAAGTTAACTCAACATGCAAACTAGTTAACTCGACATGCGAACTGAAAGATCACTCCACATGCCAATATATGAACTGAAGATGACAACCTAGAAAACGTTTAGTCTAACTGCAGTCAGAACTCCAGTTAAGGCGTCCATTCAACTCACTTTCGAAAATTCAACTTTGAACTCTCAAGCGAATTCCAGACTTAGCCAAATTTTATGAAAATTTAAGCTAAAACCTCTGTTGGGACCTCTGTTCATCCTCTAACACTAGTTGACTGACTTCTCCGATTGACTAGCTGACAGGTGCATCGCAGAGCTAAGTAAAAACTAATCAAAAGATATCCTGAGACTGGAAACCATAAAACTGACATTTGAAGGCTCAAAAATCCAAGCGCCTTTTTGAAAAGCTGCGCTTTTTCTCTGACTTAGTCAAATTTTGACTTTTGCATCTTGTACGAAGGGAAAAATAAATCCTTCATAACTTCTGATTTATCAACTTTCAGGACTAGATCTCAGGTTCACTGCGTAGCTAACTTCATTCTGCATGACAGCTGCAAAGGCACATTTCCCCAGAAAACATCATCGAGGGGTGAAAATCAAAGCCTTTTTGAAAAGTTGCTCTTTCGAACTGAACTATTATTTCGGAATTTAATAAAATAACGTTAAATACGATTGCAAATTTCTTTGAGACATCCTCGATCGTGAGGAGACAAACAGCGGAAAGGCTGGCGTAACGGACACATTGAATGTCGAGATCATCGGAAAAGAGGCATTAAATGTGCGAAAACTCGGTAGCCTTTAAGAAAATGTGCTCTTGCTTTCTTTGATATTTTGACTAAAGATTTGACCCGGGTTTGACCTCCGATTCGAGGCACTTCAGCAATCCGAGGATTCGCAGCGGCCGGATGCGTCGCGAAGCTCGAACAAACGTGAGACAAACATCTTGGGTGGCATTTAGCCGAAAACCTTCATTTGGCACCTCAAAAAGATGGGCGCCTTTCTCAAAAGCTGCGCTTTTCTCCAATGTTAGCCAATTCTCGCTTTTCGCCCTCATTTTGCATTCTTCCACAACTTTGCTCAAAGCAGTCCGTTTGTGAGCTTGATAGTCTCCGCTACTTGACGGCGTGATATGGGACAAATGTCTGCTTGGAGGGAGTGAACCGAGCCTAAAATAGGATCAGCCCTAAAAGATAGGGCGCCCATTTGAGAATGTGCTTCCTTCTCCAGAGATAGAAAATTTTGATGTTTTTCGTTCAGATTTTCATTTTCCTTGAATTACTTCAGTAACAGACTGACATGACACTGACACCAACTCCATATTTGAAAAGCCCAAAAACGACCTTCTGACATCACTTTAACAAGATTAAGACTCAATTAAGCAAAATGCCTTAGTGAAGCAAAAATTTTGATTTTGGGTACAACAAAGATCTTTTCATTGATGGTGAAATTCGTCTTTGTTATGGATAGCTTGCAAGGTTTCTTCATCCCTTCGACTCCAAGTAGCGTAAAGTAGATTAAAGTAGCATAAGTTTCATTTCATGCAAGTAGGTATTAGTTGTGGATTTGTGGTGTTGATCAAGGCACTTCGTTTTATTCCATACCACTAGCAGCTTGCTGACGGCAAGTTTGCCTTGTGTGGTCAACTGGAGCATTTCATAAGCTTAACTTCAGTTGCAATTCATATCTTGGTACGCGTCATCTTGACGGTATCTCGATGTCGGATTGTAGCTTGAAAATTTCTGGCTATCCCCTTGAAGATTGCACCAACTTTGTGTAAGCTGTCCAGCGTGAGGTAGAGCAAAGTTCGGTTGAAGCTGTTGAGATTGATTCCACATCCCGTCCTTAGATAGAATTTAGATTTTCTTACTCTTACACTCATTTCAATTTCGTTTATTCCTGGTTAGTTTTAGGAAAACGTACCTTATTGCCAAATCACCCGCATTGCGTAAATCCCCTTCCAATCATCTATCTATTGTCAACTGCAAACCTTAAGAACAATTGTGTAAGTCCCCTCGTAAAAACAGCATATCACAACGAACCTACTGAGGGTATTCCAAGCATTTCGGAACCTTGGAGTTGAACGTGCGATCTTTCTTGCAATCTTAGCGCACGGAATTCTTTGATCAAGAGAGAATGGAGTAGCCTTCGGATTACTTTGTTCTGCTGATTGGTGCGGTCAGAACAGTCACAGCAACAGGTCTCCATTTTCTTCACCACCTGCCTATACTTTATGCACCCTCTCTTTGCAACGATTCCACTGCAAGGAATCTACCATTGACCAAATGGATAGCATTACCTCCATTCAATCGCCTTTATGCAATATACTTTCCATTTAATAAAGTCTGCAATTTTTTTCAAATGGCAAGTCGATGATTTCACGCCTCCTTCCACGACCTGTGTTGTGCAGGAACTTGCTTTCCTAGCGTGGTATCACCTTACCCATGCAGCCTCATAACCAATCAGTGCTCTTCTCTCTTCAGCCAAGCCGACTCCCTTCCTATCGGGTGTCAAACACCACCTTTTGATCTTCCTTCCAAATCTTTTAAATGCCCATACATGTAGGTCGAGACCTTTGGTGTCTTCCCTGCAAAATGATTAGCCACTCCCACGATGGCCTTTGATCTCCCATTATACTTTATCAATGGGCATTTGGACATAAAATGTATTAACAATGGACCCCCCTTATTTCACATAGTCGTTTTATTAATAACATTAAAATTAATCATGACCGCCACACTAAAATATGAAAATCATATTGATATATCGACACATTGGCAAGGAGAACATTAATAAGCTTTCTCATTCCGATCTTGCTCATGGAATTAAAACCAACTTTCTAGAATTCCTTGAAAACTTGCAAAATGCGTAATTTGACATTACAAAACTTTTCTCCAAACCATTTTTGCCTCAAACCTCACAGATTGTGAAATTTTAAAACTTCACCATATTATTAGCACAAGTCACAAAATCATTAATTTTTCGAAACCAAGAAGAATCAACTCATTAAAATTTTGGCATTAATTATGTAATGGAGTCTAAATTTTTCCTGCAAGAAGGAATTTCATGAAATCTTACCAAAACCCTAAAACAATCTTTTTTTGGTTGACGCAGGATTGTGCATTCGCCCAGATGCTCCTACATCACTATACAAGCTCCGAGCCATACATTTTAAAATATTCAAGGAATTCGAAGAAGTTTCTATTAGATATGGGTATTGACATAGCAGCTTTGTCATATCAAGTGTGCCTCTTGTTATTGATAAAAATATTTAAGACATTCGCCAAGTATCATTATCTTAATTTCAATGAAGCCATATAGAAATGGTAAGTGTTGGGTTGTGACTCATCAATAAATCACAAATTTCCAAAGTTTCATGACCTCCGTATAACTTTTGCAAGTCAATGGTGTTTTAAAATGTTGAGAATGTAATGTTCTTATAAATATTAAATTGAAGGGATAAGGAATAGAGGAATCTATATGGAAAGTGCGTGGTCAATTTTTCCAAAAGCTGGTTGAAAACTTTGAAAATGAACCTACGTAGGATTTGGAGGAATCATGCTAGCAGCATAAAGGAGCATTAAAACTTCTTGTTACATTATTAATTGTGCAATCTGTCGTACTACCCTCAAACTATTGAACCAATCTGAAATATCTCTATACAATTGGCGAATATATGAAGGAGCCCATGCCATTGAGAAGTAGCTACAAATTCATAGGTCAAAAAATTAAATCAGAGTATTAATGTAAATTTACTCATGGCATGTAAAACTATCTGTTGTGTAAATATCTATTTCTTGCGACTATCAACTTGTTTGAGAATCCGATGCATTTATTTCTGAAGTGAAGAAATACTTTCCTATGGTGATTGTTGCAAGTTTCATTAAATTTCAAAACTCTGTGAAAAAACCAAAACAAGCACATATATGTATTAACATCATACTACTAGCATGTGTTAAAATGTATAAGTTGTGCAATTGGTGAGAATGCAAAGAATTGGGTCTGAAAATTTGGGAGATCATTTCAGGCTTTGAGCATGTAATTGAGTTAGAGGAAGGGGCCAAGCCCATCATCACAATTACTTATTGCCATTCAAAAAGGAATAAGGAAGAACTATCAAAAGCCATAAGATAGCTACTTGATATGGGCCACATTAGACCCACTTCCAGTCCTTTTTCTTCTTCAATGGTACTTGTTAAAAAGGACAAGACTATGAGGATGTGTATTAACTACAAGGCTTTCAATACAAAGACAATAAAGAACAGGCATCCTATCCCCAAGATAGATGAGTTGGTTTATGAGTTGTATGAGGCAATTTATTTTTCTAAGATTGAACTTTGATTGGAGTACCATCATATTGGGGTCAAAGAAGAGGATATACATAAGATTGCTTTCAAGTGCCACTATGGCTATTATGAGTTCTTCATCATTCCTTTCAAATTGACCAATGCCCTTGCTACTTTTCAATCCTGCATGAATCAGATATTTAATAAGCAGCTATGAAAGTTTGTACTTGTCTTCTTCAATGATACCCTTATATACAACAGGACTTGGCAGGATCACCTCAGACACATTGATGAGGTCTTAGGAATTATGGAGGCACAATAACTATATGCTAAGGCATCCAAGTGCAAGTTCAAGATGACAAAGATTTTATATTTGGGGCACATGATTAGTGCCAAAGGAGTCAAATTGGACCAAGAGAAGGTTCGAGCTATCCTAGATTGGCCACCACCTATGACACTAACATAGCTCAAGGGATTCTTTGGGTTATGCAGTTACTACAAGAGATTTGTTATGAGATATTCTCAAATGGAAAAACCCTTAACAGATTTGACCAAGAAAGGGTCTTTTGTGTGGACAAAGTCAACACAACGAACTTTCGACAAACTCAAGGAGGTCATGAGTTCTTCTCCAGTATTAGCATTGCCAATTTTCACTCAGCCCTTTCGATTAGAATGTGATGCTTCTAGTGAAGGCATGCAAACTATCCTAATGCAAAATAAACATCCTATAGCCTTTGAAAGTAGGAAGCTCAAGAAAACAAAGAAGGGTTTCTCCATTTATGATAAGGAGATGTTAGCTATCATGCATGCATTGGCTAAATTCAGATAATACATTTTGGGAAGTGTTGATGTGATTTTTGTGACCGCACCAACACAGAATAAAGTCGCCAACGGCTACCCTATTCTCTCTTGATCAAAGTATCCAGCACGCTAAGATTGCGAGATAGTTCGTGCATTCAACTCCAAGGTTCCTTCAATGCGAATAGTCTCATTCGGCTCGATGTGTTTTTGCTGATATTTCAAGGGGACTTACACAATTGTTCAGCAGCTGATAGCAGACAGCAGATTAAGGGCTTTCATGTAATTCGGATGATTTGGCAAGTAAGTGCAAATTTCCTAACGCTAACCAGAAATGAACTGAATTTAAATGAGTGTAGGGCCTAAGAAGTTTATGTTCTATCTAAGGACGGGACGTGGGATCAATCTCGACAGACTTCAACCAGACTCTGCTCCGCCTCATGTTGGACAACTTACACAAAGTCGGTGCAATCTTCAAGGGAGTCATAAGAGGTTTTCAAATTATAACTCAACATGTAAGTACCATCAGAACAACGCATACAAACACATGAATCACAATCGAAGTTAGGTTTGTAATGTTTTCCAGTTGACCACACAAGGCAAACTTGCCGTCAGCAAGCCGCTAGTGGTATGGATAAAAATGAAGTTGCCTCGATTAACACCACAAATCCACAGCTAACATCTACTTGCATGAAATAAAAACTACGCTGCTTTACGCTACTTGAAGTAGAAGGGATGAAGAAACCTTGCTAGCTGCTTATAATAAAAATGAATTCACCATTCAATGAAAGATCTTTTATTATAATAGTTTTCACAACAATCTCTTACAAAGTTTTCAAGGGAAAACTTTCTTTTTCCTTCAAACTATGCTATGCTAAGCTATTACAACTAAAGTCTCTCCGCTCTACTCTCTAGTCTGATTTAGTGTCTAACTCTACTAAGGTACAAATGAGGGGGGATGCCCCTTTTATAGATAGCCAAGTCCAGTGGACGGTGTTGTCCCTCATTTTTCACTTGTTAAAAATTGGGATAACCTATCAAAATTTTGATAAAATTTGAAGATTTTCTCTTCTAAGGCACGTTTTACGAGGTGCAAAGGTTAGAAAATTTCAGTTTTGGGTCTATAGTCCTTTTGACTAACATTTTTCACTCACTCTTGTCCGTTTTCGTGAAATTCTGAGTCATTTTTAGTATGTTTTTGGTCAATTTCGGGTTTTTTAGGCAACTCAGCAGAATAGGGAAATTTAAGCCTAAGAGCAAAATTGCTAAATGTCCAAAAAATCCCAAAAATTGCTAAATGTCCAAAAAATCCCAAAAATTGTTGAATGTCCAAAAAATCCCGAAAATTGTTGAATGTCCAAAAAATCCCGAAAATTGTTGAATGTCCAAAAAATCCCGACTGCCTTATGCAAAATTGCTAAAACTTCCAAAAGTTCCGAAATTGCTAAAACTTCCAAAAGTTCCCGATTTTGCTTAAGTTGTTTAAAAATACCTATTTTTATTAAAATGAAATTGTCAAATGAGCTAAAAGGTACGATTTCTTCTATTTGACAAAATGTAAAATTGCAATGAGTCTCTAAAAACCCGAAATGCAAGTAAAAGGCATTTTTGAAGTTATTTGTTATATTTTTCACTTGCAATGAGCATCAAAAAAACCCGAAATGAGTTTTGCAAGTGTTTTTGTGAATTTTGTAGCTTGCTCTTGCTCATATGTACCCCGATTGAAGAGATTTTGGCATGAAGAACACTTGGCAAGGTCTGCAACTTTATTAAATTCCCCATTTTTGCTCTACCATTGCCCCATTTTTGCAGATTTGAGTTTGTTCAAGGCGCTTTTTATTTTTCTTTTTTTGTTGCTTTAAATCTTTTGTTCTTGGGTTGCCTTTCTATGGAGATTGAGATTGCATATTATAAAAAATATATGGCTGAAAACGCGTTTTTTCACTTCATAGGCCCTTCATTCATAAAAACGTTTTTTCTCTTTCTTTCATTTGCCATATCCATTGAAAACGTCTTGTATTAAAATGCTTTTTTTCATTATTGGAAATGCATTTTCTTGATTTTAATAAAAAGGATGTTTTTCCTCCATTTCTGCCCTTCATTTCATCCGTCATACATTTTCATTCTCCTTTTGTTCATTCCATTCACATTTCATTCCATCTCATTACCATTTTCTAGAAAAGAAGAAAAGAATAAAAATGCCCTAGAAAGCAAATCGGGATTTTTCCAATCAATTGCAAGTAGGGCATTTTTGTCTAAAATGCAACTACAAGTTAGCACAAGGAAATAAACTTGCAATGGTTTCCTATTTTTCCCACTTTGCACTTAAACTTGCAATGGCTTCCCAAAATCCCGATTATACCTTACTTGCTGTCAGCATCAAAAAACCCGAAATTCACTTGTGAGCCCATTTTTGTATCAAATTATCCCTTCCCTTGTCAGTCTTGTTTACACACATGATCTATCAAACCAATAAATCAAGGCATGGGCATTGTTTTATAACAATTTCATCTTGAATAAGGTATTATGGGTTCTTCATCAGTGAACAAAAGAAGAAGAGATACAACAGTAATTCATGGAGCAGCTCGAAGGTCAATAATCTCATGAAACCATCTAGGGACAAAGTAAATCAAGCATGGAAAAAGGACGCAACGAAGAGAAGAACTTCCTAAAGAAATGGTACTACTCCAAGCCTGTGATAAGGTTGAAGTTCGCCAAGGACACAAAGATCATTAAGAATGCAAATTCTCGTTCCAAGTTCGAGATCTCTTCACCAATCCTGAATACTTCAAGTTCTAAAATCCTGAAGCAGCATGAAGATCATCGCAGATGAAGGATGATGTAGTTAGAGTCGTGTCTTGGACACTTAAAATAATTTCAATTATGTATTTTACTTTCGACAAAGTATATGTAAAAACAAGTTTTGCAATTGCAAGTGTTCTTTCCTTGCAGTTTTGGAAAATGTAATTACATGTAAGTTCTTACAAACCAAATCACAATTTGGATTGTAATTTTGAATAAGTCAATTGCAATTAGTTATCGGTTGAGAGATTTTCTCAAGTTTGTTGAGATCCTCCCACCTTTTTCTCCAGACCTCTCTCCTATAAATACTTGAGAGGGTTTATTGTAATCTTTGATCTTTTGGAAATGCAACAAAATTCTGCCAATTTGTGAATGCATTCTAAGACTTTGAGTTTAGATGTAAATCAGATTGCAATCAATAAAGAAAACGAATTGCTTCCAAACTTTGTGTTGGTACAAATTGTAATGTGACGACATTATCTGAAATTGATTGTGGGTTTTGTGGTGTTATACAAGAGAGATTTAAACTCAATCATGCAGACTTTGAGCTGCAAATTGTATTTAAAGTTTTAAATTGGTTTTTTTAGATTTGATACTGCAGACTTTGAGCTGTTTGTCACATTTGAAGCTATTGTAGAACGCTCAAGCAAAGGAGATAACTTGCAGACTTTGTGTTGCTTTTATTTTCTATGTTTGTGCATTAAAAGTACATCATGTAGTTAGATTTTGAGCTGCTACATACTGTACTTAATTACCAGAAAATCATCTAAAAAGGTTGATAGGAGAGTAAATTGTCAAAGACTTTGTGCTTTCAATTTGATTTCCCGTCCCGGAGGAGCAACGGAGGACTTTGTGCCTTTATGGAAACTTTGCTTCTTTATTTGTTTACTTCATAAATCATTTATATTTTCAGCTATGATTCTTTTCTGAAACAAGAGAAAAGAATAAGTGTCTTTTCTGGAAAAAGAGAAAAAGACAGAGTTTCACCCAGATTTAGAATAGATTTATAGTTAGAGTGTATTTCCGAATTGTTAAAATAGACAGAAAAGGGGGAGCCTTCCCTTTGAAAATAGGAGAGTTTATCTCACACACTGTGGCTGAAACCACAATTTTGTATATCCTCAAGGTATACAAAATTTTCAACCAACAGACGGCTCAGATTACAATCGACTGGATGGCCCAGATTGTGCCACCTCAGCCCTAAACAAGATTCACCCTAAAAACCGCCACCAAGAGGAGTGGGATAATAAATGAACCATTAATGTCCATCATCCTTCTAGAAGATTCATGTTCATAGACGCGTTCGCACTGTTCTTGTTCTTGACTGCAGACTTGATCAAACAGCTTCAACTTCTGGCATGGCAGGCACGTTCTCATTTTGAAATTCCAAGACTGCAACCTCATTCTTCTGCTTGATGATGATTTTCCTCTTTAATGTTGTTCTTCAACCTTGTAGTACTTGAGGATCATTTCTAACCTTTGGGCCTTCATCTTTTCCAATCCTGGACTTGATCATTTCTTCCTTGCCACCCGCCTGACTGTGTTGGGTGCACATTGGGTCCTTGAGGAGAAACTCCAACACTTAGCCATTTCTTGCAACTTTTCTTCTTTCATGTTTTGGGTGCAACTGAGATCTCGCGGAAGAGCCCGAAACTCATAACTTTATTTCCCTTTGAAGGTTGTAATATCATCGTGCTTCATCACTTCAAATCATCGTGCTCTGGCCTCAACGTTCATCCCGCAAAACAGACAAAAGGAATAGCATCAAAACACTTCATGATATAAATTTACCTCACTCAATGTTCGAGTGATCTCTTCATCTGATAGGGTTCATCATTTTTTTTCTAGCACAACTTTTTCCTTCTTCATGATTTTTCGACATTTGTAGGCTAGGGCATATAACACGTGTACATCATATTTCAATGCCTTAGACAAATTTCATCTTCCTCAAGGGTGCATTTTTAAAAAAATCATCTTTTAAAAGTGTTAGATTCAACTGCATCTTCTTCACTTTTCCGGCTGAGGCGTTCACTCTGACATTTCATCCAACTTTGGCTCGAGCAAAATGTTTTCATCACGAATTTGATCAAAAATTATCTAGGCATCCAACTTCAAATTCATCCGCCAAGGCATTTTTATGTCAACAACACATTTTATTCCTTGCCTTAGAAAATTCTTCAAATTTTCGTTAGGAAATTCATCAATCCTGTGCCCATCAAAAATCTTCACCTCAGAATCCTTGGCAAGCTGTGGAAGACTTTGAAATTCATTCCTCATTGCAGACGTCCGATACCCAGAAGAAAATTTCCTCCGGAAAGCATCAAATTCATGTGTCCTTGAACGAAGGGGTTCATTTAATTTTTTTGAATTTTTAAACCTTAGAAAAAACATTTTTTAACCAAATTTATTTCCATTCTTCATCTCTGGGCGTATTTTCTTGCTCTGACTCGAAATTATTTATCACTTTCGCGAAGCTGGCACCTTCTAACGTATCCACTGCCAATTCATCCATGCCTCTGAAAATTTCACATCTTCTCCAACTTGGGCGTATTTTTCCTAAGTGAAATTTTAATTATTAACACTTAGGAAAAATATTTTATCAATATCATCAATATTAGGCATCAAGGAGGAATTTTCCTTAGAAAATTTCCACATTCATCTTTAGTCATGGCGCATCTTGCCTGTGGTGAGGAATTTTTATTAACACATTTTAAATGCCTAGCATATTTTTTTATTCATCTCACCTTCACGTAACACTCCTCATCTTAGACTTGGCGCATATAGCATGTTGAATAGGAAATTAACTTCTACGCCCTCCTAGAATATGTCTGGACTTTGCTTACACATGGGCGCATTTTGCATAGTGAGGTGGATTTTGACTTCAACACCTTTGACTTGCTTTTTCATCCTTACCTTTAGCATGCACTTTGGGCGCATTTCACCTGTGTAGGAGGATTTAATTCTTATCATGCCTTGGAATATTTCTTATTGCATGCACAATGCCTAGGAATCTTTTACTTGTCCTCATCTTGCATGGCGCATTCAAGGGGTCAAGGGGGTCTTAACAACGCCTTTTGCCTTTTCTCAGCGTTATCTTCACTTGCCTTCAACGCCTTTGACATGCCTTGACCCTTCTTCTTGCATGGGCGCATTTCATGCATGGAGGAGGATGGGGGCATTTCTTATGTGGTGAAGGATTAACTTCTCAACGTCTTTGACCTCTTTTGACTCCTCTAAGCTTGGGTGCATTTAGCATGTGCAAGAGGATTTAAAATTTGTCTTTTCCTAGTTGAAGTGAGGGCGCATTTGGAGGGGTCAGCAGGATAAGATTCATGCCTTGGAAAAATTTTAGCAACTCATCACCTTGACTTAGCATGGGCGCATTTAAGACCTCAAGATGGATAACTTCAACACTTAGAATTTTTTTTATACCAACCTCCTTGAAGTGGGCGCATTTCATATGTGGTGAGGGATGAATCTCATGCCTTAGAAATTTTCTTAACTTCTCCACCTTGCATGGGCGCATTTAGAGGGGTGAGGAGGATAAACTAAATACTTAGAAACTTTTTCAATCACCTTCTGCCAGTCATCTTGGGCGCATTGAGGAGGTCAAGGTGGACAAGCTTCAGACTTAGCCATTTTTCCAGCTGCCTGCTCGTGCTTTAATACTTACTATAAATAGTAAGTCTTTTGATTTCCACATCTCTGAAGCTCGGATCGATTCGAAATTTTAACCACAGGATCCTCATGACCTACTTAGCCTGTTCACACTGCCATCCTGAGCTGACCTACTATTTATAGCATGTTTCTGAAGGTGGTTTACTATTTATAGCAACTGCCTATTTCGAAGACCTCCACAACTCCGTTTGACTTGAAATTTGAATGACGTGCTTCTCATCGGATGACTTGCCCGTTCACACTGGTGCCTGCTGCTGGTTTACTATTTTTAGCCAGTTTCTGGAATTCCTTACTATAAATAGTAAGTGCTCCAATTGCCTTCAAATTTTACCGGTGGATAGCTTGAAAGATGCTGACCGCAATGGGATACACCGGTTTTTGAAAATTCTGACTTTTTACCCCTCATTTTGGGTCCCGAAGCTGGAAATCCTAATTTGACTTGCATGTATATCGAATGACCTCCGTTTGACCCCGTTTCTGTTGCACTTCGCCTTGTTTGTGGTTCTAATGCGTTGGGCAGCTGCCGGAATGCACCTGCTAAAAATAGTAAGTCTCTGAAAACTGATCATCTTGCCTTGCATGTCACATCACTATGTAGCTCTTGAAAAACCCATAAAGAATCACCCGACATGCGCTGAAAACCCTGACATGCAAACCCTAAAAATAGCCTCGGAAGACGGCTTCTGAAAAAAGTTTTGATCCTGGTTTGCATGTTACACCGTTGCGAAGGTCTCGAAAAACCCACAAGGAATGTTCAGACATGCAAAGAAAATCTCAACATGCAAACCCTAAAAATAGCCTCTGAAAGTTGAAAACTAAAAGTCATAATCTCATTTTGCATGTTATATCGTCGCGAAGGTTTTAGAAAACCCAGAAAGAATCTCTAGACATGCATTGAAAAACTTTGCATATAAACCCTAAAATTTGCTCTGGAAGCTGAACTTGCTAAAAATAGACAATTGTCCGTTTCAGCTCAAAATTTGCAGACGAGCAGCTTGACACGTTCTGGATGCAGTGTGACTAAGAGAACTTCAAAAATGCTGAGAAAAATGCTCTGAATTGCACACTTACTAAAAATAGTAAGTTGTCAGAATTTGATGAAACTTAGCTGGGAGTCTGCTGGAAGTATGCTGACTGTGATACCAAGGTTAGATTTCAACTTGATTACCCCATTTGACTTCAAATTGATCAGAAAATTCAAAACCCTAATTCTATAGACTTAGCCAAAATCTCACGTTTAAGCTCAAAGGCAGGCACACCCCGAAAAGACAGTCAACAGAAAGAGAGACAATGAGAGAGACAAAACCAAAGCCAAAAGACGAGGAACAGAGCAAAAATTAGGGGTCCCCATTTTGAATGGGGTGATGTGTGGAAAGGTCACAACAAGAAGTAAATTTGTGAACAAATCATAATAGCTTAAAATACTTCCTCAATCAAAGAGATCTAAATGAAAGGCAGCAAAGATGGATTAGCAAACTGCATTCCTATGATCTATATATTGAATATGTCAAGGGGAAAGGAATGTAGTTGCAGATGCGCTATCCAAAAAGCCAACATTATGGTCAATGACAGAAATTTCAGCATATTAGAGGGCTCATCTCTTGTTAGTATTCTAAGAATACTTTTTTGTTTGATGTCATGGACAGGAAGGTACAATATGATAGACATGAGATAGTAGATGATCCAATCACGTACAAGGATAGAATTTATCTAGTTCATGACTCTAAAATGAAAGAGAAAAGAGTCATCCATGACACACCCCTAGTAGAACACCCTGGCTACTTTAAGACTTACAAGCAGATCAAGGAGAGATTTACCTTGAAAGGACTCAAAGATGATGTCTTGAGACATGTTCAAGAATGTCTAACGTGTCAACAAAATGAGTCAGAGCATACCTTTCCAACAAGATCGTTGCAGCCCCTACCTATCCTAGAGAAAAATGGGAAAGTATATTGATGGATTTTATCACAGGCCTCTCAAGAATATAGGGTAAAGATTGCATTATTTTTTGTGGTAGATAGGTTGACCAAATATGCTCACTTCTATGTGAAATCCTTCAAGTTTAAGGCACCATAAGTTGCAAAGTTGTTTTTCAAAGAGGTGTTCAAACTCCAAGGTCTACCCAAGAACATTGTTTGTAATTGGAACAAGTTTCTCGGTATGTTTTGGCAGGAACTTTTCGAATTGACAAATACTGAATTAACACCAAGCACTGGTTACCATCTGCAAACAAATGGACAGACAGAGATTGTTAACAAATGGGTACAAGGATATTTGCAGAACTATGTGGCAAGGCAGCAGATGGCATGGATTAGATGGTTATATTTGGGAGAATATTGCCATAATACCAACTACCACATGTGCATCAGCATGACCCCATTCAAAACTCTCTGTGGGTATGATGCCACATCTTTTGTGGATTTGATTATTGATGGTAGCAAGGTTTTGAAGGCAAAGGATTGGGTCTAGTAAAGCTAGAATATTCTCAAGTCACTCAAAGAAAATCTCCAACAAGCTTAGAACCAACAGAAAATTAATGCAAATAAACACAAAGTGGAGAGATCTTTTGAAGTTGGTGACTTGGTCTTTTTGCAATTATAGCCTTACAAGCAATCTTCCTTGAAGAAAAGTGGAGAAAAAAAGCTAAAACCATGGTTTTATGGGCCATAGAGGATATTAAAGAGGATAGGTAAGGTTGCTTATGAATTGGACCTACCTGAACACAGTTAAATCCACAATGTGTTTCATGTTTTGTGCCTCAAAAAGGCACTTGGATAGTATATTGGGCCTTATTTTGAGCTACCTCTGCTAGATGAGGAGGATAAATTAATTTTGGTACCCAAGGCTATTCTAGATATGAGGGAGTGAAGGTTGAGAAACAAGAGTATCAAAGATATTTGATCCAATGGAAAGACTTGCCTCCAGAAGATGCAACTTGGGAAGGAGAGCAGATATTACACTATCCAAATCTTCAATTGCTTGAGAGAAAGCATTCCAAGAAGCAAGGACTATCATGTCCCCTTCGCAAGCATAAGCATTAGCCTACAGCCCTTAGCCTATTTTTATTCATGTAAGCTAATTGGGAGTAAAATGGGAATAATTAATTAAGTTGTCTTAGCTCAAACGACTTCTATTTAAATAAAATAATTTATAAAGTGACCAGACAAATGGAAAAAGTGGCTTTTTGGGGTTTCAAAATATAAAGTTAAATTAATAAAGTCACTTGGCAAGAAATTGAATATTATTTTATTATTTTTAGGGAAAAGCATATAAAAGGGGGAATTGGAAAGGAGAATGGTATTATTTGCATTTTATTTTACAAACCCCAATTTGGAGAGATTGAACTTGGTTCACTCTTCAATCGAAGGATGGAAATCCTACCAGCAATCAATTTTGTGGACAAAAAAATAACCCAGTTGATTGAGTGGATCCACACAAGATTCATAGGTGATTTTAAAAGATTGAAGTTGTTTTTTCTAGCTTGTTAAATGTGTTGAAAGTAAAGATTCCAAAGGCATTTTCTTGCAATATCTATCGATTTACTAGAGAATAGGGATTGGGCGAATATTTGGAAAGATTTATGTATGGATTGTAATTTCTAGCCACCATTTTTGGGAAAACATCCCATCGCTCATATGAAATCATTCAAGGTCATTGATAATAAAGTCGCAGCTCCAAATGTAAGGGAATTGCAAGTCTTGTAAGCTGGTTGTAGGATTGAAATAGAAGCTGATGGAGTATTTTAAAACATGGTCAACCACCAAAGACATCATATACGGCTCACATAGGGCTTACTTACCCAAGGTGTGTTGATAGAAAAAGGGTGTGGTTAGTATTTTGCTGCTATATGACAAGGGTATGAACCAATGAAGGTAGTCATCCGATAAAAACACCTGTTGACAAAGCTTTGAGGATAATTGAAAACAAACGAAAGCATGGGACACGTCCCAATAGAAGAGTTAAGGGTTTAAACCTCTTCAAATCCTGTCGCTGCTCTTCATCTAGGTGTTATTCATCCAATAATAAGTCACAATATTGTTTTAACAGCTATACCTGGTTGTGGGAGTGAATGGAGGTGTGTTAAGGGCTGCTACTAGAAATTACCTGCCCAATACCTGATCAATACAAACATATATACCATTTTGGCATCAAATTGGGAACATGAGGGTGATAAACAGTCCTAGAGGAGATCACAGTTGATGAGAGGAGGGTCTATGGTCTTCACAACAGCCTTCAAAAAGCCTATTAACAACCAGTAATATTTCATTGTATGAATCGACCAGTTAAGGTTAGAGAATTATTTCTTATTTGGCAAATGTAATGAAATTTATCATGCAATATGTGAAATTTTATAATTTTCATAGTTAAGTAAATTATATATGTATATTTACTTTAGTTGCTCAATTCATGCATTTTATCAAACATTCAAAACATTCACCTCAAAGCAAGAACATTTCCATGTGACAATTTGTCAAACAATTGTACAAAAGCAAACAAATATAGCCTAGCCTATTAAAGTGCATAATTGTAAAACTGTGCATAGCTTTAGGTTTTAGGAGTAGTTTTAAATCTCAAGAAGCTTTCCTTGCTAATTTGAAAAGAGGATTTTCCTCGTGTTGTTCCATTTTGTGTTGTCTTGCAAAAGACAAATTAATATATTAATACGTAGTAATAGATATATTTTTTGAAGTCAAAATGTGGCAAATTGATAAAAGAATTCTACCTAAGTTTTGTCAAGCGATCACAACTTGAAATCAGGTGCACAAAAGTGGGGGTTCAACCATTAGTAATGTGCACCTAAGTGAAAAAGTGGCAAATGGGTAAGTGGTATGTACCAAAGTGTAAAAATTTCAAGTACTTCAAGTAAAGTGAAGGAGACATTTTCGTGGGTTAAAACCATGAAATTTTCTGCCCAATCAATGGAAAATAAAACTATAGTCACAGTGAATTCTGCCTAAGTTTTTGTTTGCAAGGAAAAAATTAAGAAAGGTGGTGCCTCTCTATATTTAGTTGGCCAAAAGCAGAATATAAGCAGTTAAAGCATACAAGGAAGAGGATCAAACACCGATATATGAAGGCAATTAATTGTCAAACTCACACAGAAATCAAACTGTTATTGACAACAGAAATGGGATTTTCCATTCCTATTTTTGCATGTCAATGTTGGCAGTTTTCAACATCTTTTGAAGACTTTTAAATACAGCAGTTGTGAAGGTAGAGTTCAGCACCTTGCTCAAGGGTGGATTGCAACATTATTTATAAATTATCCTTCCTTCCTTATCTTGTCTCAGCTGCAAAAACATTTCACATCATGAACAGGATGCCCCACTTGGTCACATGAATCTCACCCAATCAAAAATATGGGACACAAGATCAAAGAAGGTTTTTCAAAACTTCCAAGGTTGTGTGTAACAACCCTCCTGGTTGTAGAGTTGTATTTCAATGCAACTGCCTGACTGTCCTTGGTTTTTGAATGTTTATATGGTTTATGCTCGATTTGAGGGTTTTGATAAAGATCATGCCAGGAAATGTATATATATATATATATATATATATATAACTGCGAATATCACAATTCCAATTGCAAGTATAGTATTGCTTGATAATGAAACAACAATCTTAAATCTGATTATTTGTAATTACACATACAGTAGATATTTTAATCAGATTTGTCTTCTTTAAATCAGATGAACAAGCCTTTCGAAATACATATGAAGTCGTACCCAGAAATGCTGGGCAGAGTTATTAGCAAAGTCTCAAGATGAAAACTGCAATTGGCAAACCTTCATTGAGGTTGAAATGCAGCCTCTATGAACTTCTCCACGATATAAATGCATCCATAATGCTTCTACCCCCTAGCCACCACCAATAAGACAAATTGCAGCTCCAAAAGCCAAGCGATTCAGCCTTGAACAAAGATGCCTCACACAGTAGTTGGTACGGCTGCAATAAAGAGGGAAGTACGGTCTGTACCTACTGCTGTATGGCCCAGCAATTGATTGTTCTTCATTAATTGCAGTCAGCCATGAATACCTTCAGATTTTCAGAAAATAAACCCTTGAAACTCTTTGAATCTTCACCAATTTCTTCACAAGTATGCACAATGTTGACCTCTAGTTGAAGCCAACTCTCTAAGCAATCTTCAGCTGATATCTCACAACCTCAGAATGCTGATACAATGAAGAAGCTACGCTCTCCAATGCCAAAAAATGCAGAAACCCTAGGTTTCCTTCTCCAAGAGAAGAGCTCTCCAAATGCACAAGTATAAAATGATCAAATGATACCTTTTTTCATTTTTTTTGGTGCCTTTTATACTCATCTCCAAAAGGGGATCAATTTCTCTCTAAAAGCCTCTTTTAAACTATTTAAATGATATTTAATATTTGCCTTTCACTTTAATAAATGGGCACTCAAATAATAATTATATTCAATGTACTTTAAGTGACCTTTTTGAGGGTCATGGCCCCATTAGACATAAAGTGAATTTAAAACTTTATAATTGCACTTTATAAATAATTATTAATAAAGTAATCATTTTATTAATAATTAAAACAACTCCACAAATAATCATTATTTCTCTATTTCGTCTAAACCTGGGAGTTAACCATTGTATCCACTGTGCATCCAACTGCCTTAATAAAAATAGTAAGGGCCCCCCTCTAACATCCACTGATTTACTATAAAGAGTAAGTCCCTCAAAGTGGAACCAAAAACCTCTGAATATCACTGCCTCAAAACATATGAAGGATCTACAGAGATTAACACTTATAATTTCCACCTGAAGAGCTCCATAATGCCCAAACTGGACCCTCTAATCCACCACACTAGCCTACGAGGGCCAAATGATAGGCTAATCCTTCAAACTCTGATGCTCACGAAAATGGGGACATTATAGTCCGCCCTCCCTAAAATTGCTTGTCCCCAAGCAATCTCCTCTGTAAAGAAACTCCACTTCTCGAAAGGCCCAATAGAAGAACTGTGAAATGTCCCGCACAACTCCAGCTAACTCCTGTAGCACCAATAGCCACCACTACGCAACGATATACGTCATACCAACTGCTCAACTCATGTGCACAAGAGATGTGCATCGGAAACCACTCGTACACATGTGAATCAAAGGTGAAACTGTAAGCAATCCACACCATGTACACATTGCAATACTCATCAGTGAACTCTGACTGGAGCCTTGATGCACAAGAAGAATCACATAGCACACTGAAGAGTGTCCAACAATATATTCCTGGATCCCAAATCCAAAATGGAAGTCAGCCATGTCTAATATCCTCCAACTTCCTTTGCGCAAAACTGATCTCAACTTCACCATGCCAGGAGTGGTGAAGAAATCCACGGGGACCCATTCAATACACAGTGCCAAACCTGTCGCCACCTGGATCCCAATACAATCTGAACTCACATCCATCTGTCATGCAAAGATAAGAACATCTGGAAGCTTTTGCTACAACAATTTTTTTACTGTCCTCTGCTAAACCCTCATGGATGTGATAACTAACCCACCCATCATGCCTACTGACACCAAAATCACCATGTAACCATTTATCCATATGAAATATCTATGACATAGAAGTAGCAAACCCTGTCAGATACATAATAGCATGATGGATAACTGACTGTTGTCCTTGCAAGTAATCCCCCACAAACAACTGAGTCGAGTACTTGCAGTCACTAAATCCATCTCTTGAAGATGGCAACTCTCCATCCCACAATGGATGGTATAAACTCTGAGCCACTCCACACCAGCACATCATCAAATCCTCTGTATGTGGACTAAAGGAGAAGTGATGAGCACTCCTCACTATGCAATCAAGATAAAATGCACCAATCTCCGTCAATAGCTAACCGTCATAGTCCTGGGCAACGCACTCCTCATCACCCCCACTACTCTCATCACTAGAATCAATAGATGGCTCATGTCTTTGATCCTATATAGCTAATTGGGTAGATGCTCTACCAAATCTCTCCATGTACCCAATAGCATACTCTCTATCCTGGAACAAGTGGAGATATTCCGATTTTATCTCCTCCAATGCCCTCCTGCTGAAGCGCGGTTCACGAATGAGAATTCCCGCCGAGATTCCATACTATCTCTCCTGCAATTTTGTGCACCAAAGGAGGTACTCATATTTATGGGTGCAATCAAAGCGAGACAAGGTTACACCAACCTTCTCTCCAGTAACCTTCAGCTGATCCCTCCGACTCTGTGGCTCAACAAACTGTCAATCATAATCAGCTGCATGGGATGAAATGATTGATTTGCTTCCAGGAGAGGGAAACAAATCAACATAAGACCCAATCTCCCAACTAGATGATACTCTGCATATCTCCTGTGAATAAGATGGAGTAGTGTCATGAATTGTCGCATAACTCACTGGAGAATCAACTACTATGTCACAAGAGCTATCAATAATCTGCCCTGCATCACCTGTCATGGGACTAACCTCAGGAGAACCTAGTGCAACATGTGCTTCTCTACAACTCTCAACCAATGTACTCATCCCATCTGAATCAACTACACCTATAACTGTGATGGATGTGACTACATCCTCAACCTGCTCACAACCATACTCCGTGGATATGTGCTCTTCACCAACCACTACCATAGAAACCTGGATTGTATCTGTAGATGGTGAAGACTGTGCCAAACTCAACTCCATGGTAAGCTCCTCTATCCGTGACTATGACTCTTGAAGGGCCAACTAAGCGCTCTTCAACGAGTCCATAGTCACCTCAAGTTCATAAGTGAGCTCATCAGCCTCCTCTTCCTTTCCCTTCAATGCATCATAATAGATGCAATCCCACTCGAGAAGATAATCTTTGTCCGCAAGTAGTTGTAGGTAATTTTGTTTCATTATTCCAATTGCTTCTCGAAGTGCTTGAAACTCGGCAAGGGGAAGACCACTATCACAGTCCTCATCTATCATGGGAGTACTCCAACCACAAGTAGCCAACGTCTAACGAGCAATATCAAAATGCTCTATGGCTGTAGCAATCATTTTGTCATTAACCTTAAGTTGCCCTACCAAATGATGAGGACCCTGGAACTTATCACTCCCACACAAATTCTCTGATTTATATTTTGCACTATGATATGAGGCTGAACCATCATCGCTCACTATATGATAAGCAACATCATGTGTGCTATCAATTTTGCACATAATATTATCAAAGGTACTGCTGCTATGTACCTCATAGGATGGCTCAAAAAACATTGTAGAATTTGTTGTTTTGGCAATATCTTCGCCCACTTCTTCCACAGTAATTGCATGTCCATCCGAAGAACAATCCTGAGACTCATTGCCAATCAATGAATTTTCTAATTTTTTTCCTATGGTCTGATTTGAAAGATCAGACTTGTAGTGGCATGAATCCTCCTCACACAATGCATCAATAATACCCAAACCTTGAGTATTTTCCTTTGACAACTCCATAGAACCATCACCCTCATGTGAAATAGTTGTTGTCTCATGCTGATGCAAAGGAACCTCACTACTATCATGAAAATCAAAACTGTTATCAATGCTGATAACAACTTCTTGAATGCTGTGAGTATCATTCTAGGGCTCCACCATACTATTTTCATGTTGTAAAATTTCCTTATCAACAACCACTTCAGTTTTAACTCCATGTTCACCTGTAGGTTGACAATCATTATCTGCTAACTTATCACATTTAAAACCAATCTCATCATAGAGACTTTTGGATACTTCACTTGTAAATACACCAAGTCTCTCATTTTTGCTTTGTGATGAAGTTCATCTTGAAATGGAATCCTCATACTGCTACAAGCTACGAGCTAATCTTTGTTGTGAAAGCATAAGTTCTTGTTGGAGATTATTCAAGATGCTCTCAACACTTGGCTACTCACATTTCTTTGATTTTCTTTTTTGCTTGCTATAATCCATCCGATGCTCCATATAGCAAACAAAGGAAAGATCATTTCTAATCTTCTGTGGAAGTGGAAGGTACTCTCTATAAGCAACCATTTCATCATCTTTGGAACCCATGATTCACAATTGCATCAAACTAACCCTCTGTTCTGAGTGTAAGAAACTTCCCCAACAGGATGGCAGAAAACCACTCCGATACCACTGTAACAACCCTCTTGGTTGTAGAGTTGTATTTTAATGCAACTACTTGACTGTCCTTCTTGGTTTTTGAATGTTTATATTGTTTATGCTCGATTTGAGGGTTTTGATAAAGATCGTGCCAGGAAATGTATATATATATATATATAATTGCAAATATCACAATTCCAATTGCAAGTATAGTATTGCTTGATAATGAAACAACAATCTTAAATCTGATTATTTGTAATTACACATACAGTAGATATTTTAATTAGATTTGTATTCTTTAAATCAGATGTACAAGCCTTTTGAAATACATATGAAGTCGTACCTAGAAATGCTGGACAGAGTTATTAGCAAAGTCTCAAGATGAAAACTGCAATTGGCAAACCCTCATTGAGGTCGAAATGCAGCCTCTATGAACTTCTCAACAATATAAATGCATCCATAATGCTTCTACCCCCTAGCCGCCACCAATAAGACAAATTGCAGCTCCAATAGCCAAGCGATTCAGCCTTGAACAAAGACGCCTCACACAATAGTTGGTACAGCTGCAATAAAGAGGGCAATACGGTCTATACCTACTACTGTACGGCCTAGCAATTGATTGTTCTTCATTAATTGCAGTCAGCCATGAATACCTTCAGATTTTTAGAAAATAAACCCTTGAAAATATTTGAATCTTCACCAATTTCTTCACAAGTATGCACAATGTTGACCTCTAGTTGAAGCCAACTCTCTAAGCAATCTTCAACTGACATCTCACAACCTCGTAATGCTGATACAATGAAGAAACTACGCTCTCCAATGCCAAAAAATGCAGAAACCCTAGGTTTCCTTCTCCAAGAGAAGAGCTCTCCAAACACACAAGTATAAAATGATCAAATGATACCTTTTTTCATTTCTTTTGGTGCCTTTTATACTCATCTCCAAAAGGGGGTCGATTTCTCTCTAGAAGCCTCTTTTAAATTATCTAAATGATATTTAATATTTTCCTTTCACTTTAATAAATGGGCGCTCAAATAATAATAATATTTAATATACTTTAAGTGACCTTTTTGAGGGTCATGGCCCCATTAGGCATAAAGTGAATTTAAAACTTTATAATTGCACTCTATAGATAATTATTAATAAAGGAAACACTTTATTAATAATTAAAATAACTCCACAAATAATCATTATTTCTCAATTCCATTTGAACCTAGGAGTTAACCATTGTATCCACTGTGCATCCAACTGCCTTACTAAAAATAGTAAGGTTCCCCCTCTAACATCCACTGAGTTACTATAAATAGTAAGTCACTCAAAGCGGAACCAAAAACCTCTAAATATCATTGCCTCAGAACATATGAAGGATCTGGAGAGATAAACACTTACAACTGCCACCTGAAGAGCTCCATAATGCCCAAACTAGAACCTCCAATCCACCACACTAGCCTACGAGGGCCAAATGATAGGCTAATCCTTCGAACTCTAATGCTCACAAAAACGGGGACATTACATTGTGCTTTTTAGCTTCAATTCTGGTGTTGACAGAGTCCTAGGAATTGTTCATCTTGCAAATGGATCCGCATTGGTTATTGTTTCAATACCAATTTCAAAGCAAAGATTTGTTTCAAAATCACAAAAGGTCACTCGTAAAATTACAATTTTTAGCAATGACCATATCCATCGACAGTAATTATCAGTGTTTAATTCTTGGCAATGGATAAAGGCCTATTTTTAGGTCATTTTTGTTTGTTGTATTTTATTAATTGTTTTAAGATTAGATTTGCTTTAAATTTGTTTTGTTTCTACTTTTTTTGTGACTTGTGGATATGTTAGCTTTAAAACAATTATTTTTGGGTATTATATTATTATTATTAAATTCCTAAAAGCTCTTTATTATAACCTATAAATAAATGCTTTGAGCACATAAACTCTTGATGATAGTTGAAGTTGGGTTTATGCTACAGAAATTGTTATTCAGCTGAAGTTATTGTGAAATTTATATTTGTAATTTCATCAAGTAAATCAAAGATTGTATTCACAAAATTTGTCTAGATGAATCATAACTTTGAATGCAATTCAGTTGTTACTTCTTGAAATCACGTGATGTTCAAACTGATCTTTCTTCAAAACCTTGTTTGCAACAAACATCTCTAACTTAGCCAATAGGAGGTTGTCGTATTCATTTGTGATATTGCTATCAGGATTCAACCATGTAGTTTTACGAGTCAAACTCATTGACCCATGTTTCACGAGTATGGATTCACAAGAACCCATCTCTCATGATAATGAATGGTCCACGTAGCACTCATTGCATCTAGGTGACGCTCATAGAGGTGAAGCATTGGGCCTTCCCAAGAGGTCACAATCCCAGTACTACTCTAGCTCAAGTGCACTTAACCACGGAGTTTCCCCCAAGGTTATGCCCACTTAGCTTCCAACCCCATTTGCAAAACCTTCAACAAGTGTTGTGCCTTGTGAACCATTCATTATAGAGCCCCTTTAGCTCATCAATTGGTTAGTAGGAGGTATTTTCCACAATGTGTCAAAATGTGATATTGCTATCAGGATTCAACCATGTAGTTTTACGAGTCAAACTCATTGACCCATGTTTCATGAGTAGTGGTTCACAAGAACCCATCTCTAATGATAATGAATGGTCCACTTAGCACTAATTGCATCTAGGTGATGCTCACAGAGGTGAAGCATTGGGCCTTCCCGGGAGGTGACCCATCCCAGTACTACTCCAGCTCAAGCGTGCTTAACCACGGAGTTTCCCCCAAGGTTAAGCCCACTTAGCTTTCAACCCCATTTGCAAAACCTTCAACAAGTGTTGCGCCTTATGAACCATTCATTATTGATGAGCTAAAGGGGCTCTATAATGAATAGTTCATAAGGCACAACACTTGTTGAAGGTTTTGCAAATGGGGTTGCAAGCTAAGTGGGCTTAACCTTGGGGGAAACCCTGTGGTTAAGTGCGCTTGAGCTGGAGTAGTATTGGGATGGGTGAGCTCCCGGGAAGGCGCAACGCTTCACCTCTGTGAGCATCGCCTAAATGCAATGAGTGCTAAGTAGACCATTCATTGTCATGAGAGATGGGTTCTTGTGAACCACTACTCATGAAACATGGGTCAATGAGTTTGACTCGTAAAACTACACGGTTGAATCTTGATAGCAATATCACAATTTGACACATTGTACCTCCTACGTATTCATTTGTGTTTAGGAGTTTATTTCCGTCAAAATCTGAAAATCTCACCTACAAGGCTTGATTGTTAACAGTTCGACACATATGTCCAGGGAAAAAACATAGGCACTTAGTTGTTTGATTTATGCAAACCCCCTCAATGAAATCTTGTATAGTGTGCAAACTTGTAAATTGTGATGAGCCTAGCCTAAGCTGACTCAAAAACTCTTCTTTGTTCCCTTGAAATTTTGTCAAACAATTCGAATGCAACCTTTAAGCTTGCTGGTCTGAGTTATCAGTCTGATCTAGTTGCTTGGAAATGACTTCAAAGTGCTGCAATTAGTGCTTAAAGTGCTACTAGTGATGCATGATTGATTTACAAAGCAAGAGAGTGGTAAACTGACTATTCTTGACCCCTTCTCATACATAGCCATGATTGAAATTGATAAATACAACTAGTAGTCATAATGTCAAACACTTTGTACGCATTCTATGGCAGCAAGTATGCAACTACAGCGTATAGCATTAATACAAACACTTGTCAAACAAGCTGATCATAAACTAAGAACACCTACAGTCATAGTCATTATGACAAATAATTGCCAAGCATTCAAATTTAGCATCCAAATGAACAATCAGTTATATGAGCTCCTCAATCATAAACTCTTTATTGGTTTGCAATCTTCTTTACAACCATTTCAATAGTGTCAAGACTCTTGACTTCAAGCTTCGTTACTCAATGCACAGTGACAACTGAAGACTTGCACAGGCCCAAACTGATTATGAATGATGGTCAGATATAAGAGTATTTGACTCAGAATGAACGGCAGTAAGCATGTAGATCACAAGCTATGCTTAGTGGACTGTAACAACAATATTATCATTGCATTCATCTACAAAGTTCAGATATAACAGTGTAGAATAAGGTTTCAAAATGTGCAATAATATATGCTACATGAAAGCCTTTTTACAACAAGTTCTGAGTAATAAGATGGCTGGTCTGTTTATACAAATGCTCAGAAATGACCTACAGCAAAATACCCTTAAACGTTTCACCCAAAATCAGATTGCAATCTTGTGAACACTGATATTCAAGTATCTCTTGCTGGTATCTATTGCAATCTTAGTCAATTCCAGACTTAATGACAAAGGTCTGATATACAATGATATTTTCAGATGTAACCAATAGACTTATGCATTTTCAGATAAGACAAAGATTATAAACTGCTTTACAACTAGAAGCACTCAGAAATTCACTTCAACTTATACTCATAATTCCTTACTGATAATCTATGTAGAAATATACATTTAGCATGGATGAGAATGTATATAAAACCCCGACCTAGAAGTTTGCTTAGGTCTGAAATGTGTACAGTAGTCTGGAAGTGAATATCTTCAAGTATTATGACCATATACAGATCTGAGATTAATTGCAACAAGCAGAGAATGGATTCTGAGCACTAGAAAGTTCACACCTAGGCTGAGAATGCTTTGAATGATGCACCAAGTTACTGTAGCGGATCACTGTAGCGAATCACTATTCACGCCACTGTAGTAGCTAACAAAAATTCTGATCTCCAAGTAATAATCTTCATAACCCTTGTGAAACTTCACCAATTTGCACAAATGAAAGGACTGAATTATCCTCTCCTCAATTGCAACCCTTCAAGAGATATTTCACTCCCTCAGTTATGCTATCAATAGGAAGTTTTTGTTTCCTATGACAAGAAGAAAACTGCGAAAGCCCTAGGCTCCACAATAAAAATCAATCAAAACAATATTCATCAACTGGATATCGAGAATGATTTCTTGCCTCTCTTTTTATTCTTTCCTTAGGAGAGCTCAAACACCTTCCTGGCCAATGTGGAATAAAAGATTTATTCCCACATTAAATTATTCACTTAACGCACTTTAATATATTAAAGTGACTTTATTATTATAAAGTTACTTTATAACTTTATAATAATATTAAAATATTAAATAAATCACTTAAGTCACTTAAACTTTAATATCTCTTAATGTACTTGTCTAATTGCTAAGCCATCTGAGCCAGGAGTCGACTCTCTCTGTTCTCCATGTGATCGGATGCTCGTCTAAAAATAGAAACCCTGAACAGTGACTTACTATAAATAGTAAGTATGTGAAACTGAGTCTAGAAACAGTTGCAAAGGCCCAATCAAGGTCGACACTGCCAATATGCTCTGCTCAGGTGTCTTTCTATTAATAGGAACCCTGACTCTCCCAAAATAGTAACTTACTATAAATAGTGTGCCAATCTGAGTCAAATAACTTGTGCAAAGGCCAAAACCTGAATCCAGCTGAAGAGTAATGTCTCTAATCACCGAGTAACTGCCACACGGGACCCTCTATCCAGACATATTAGCCTACAAGGGTCAGGAATAGGCTAAATCCACCAAACTCTGATGCTCGCAAAATGGGGACATTACATAAATTTTGTCTATAATTTTAGTCTAAGGTTAGTTTTAGGTTTAGTTAAATCTCAAGGAGCTTCCAGTCACAATTTGAAGAATGATTCTACTAAAAACATTGTTTCGTCATATGTTGTCTCGCAAGAGACAAATTAAAGTGCTAACAATAATGGGGCATTACATGGCAACTATTTGTCAGGTCCACATTGAAATGTGAAATACTATTAACATTTAACATTTATGGCATCATTGGAAGAAATGTTTAAAACAAGGAAGTCCATTATCATCCATGCTCTAGGTGGAGAACCTTACTTTGAAGAATTGGAGTATAGAAGCGAATGTACTATGTTCAAGGTCATATGTGCCATCCTACTATAAACAGATCAATTGTTGTATTTTCTATTATCTCCCACATTTGATGTTTTAAAAGCAGTTGAATCTGTTTGGTACACTTTCTTATGAGCATAGGTTATGTGACAAATTGAGCAAGAATAAAATTATAGCATTTAAAATGTCCACGAAGGAAGTGTCAAGTATAAGGGGTTTTCAAATCAACACCAGGTAAAAATAAGAGTGCAAACAAATAATTAGGCACCAGGGGAGAAGCAAGGCAAAGCTTGCACACATTCGATGGTGAGTAATGAACCACAAACAAATCATGCAATAGGCTATATATTTGGAAAATGGCAAATAAGATCAGAGTTATTTGTTCAATAAATTTTCATTAACTTTATATGGTATGATGAATTTTGAGTATAAGTTATCATCAGCCAATGACATCTTAGGTGGGAAAGAGTTGTGAGACTTGGAAAGTACTGATCAACAAGTAAATATTGCTTTGGAATGACAATAAAGCAACTGAAATACAACTTAAAGCACCAGCAGGCTGGTTTATTAATTTATAATCATCTCATATGTGTCCTCAAAGATTAAATTATGAATTTATGTTGAAGAAAAAGCACAAGGAATCTGAATGCTTTGTTAAACATCCAAATCTCAAATTGTAATGATATTTCTCGTATTCTCCATACTTCTATTACTTCATTCTATTCATCTTATTGTACTTAGGAGTTCAACAAGGAAAAGTGATACTCTCAAAATTTATTGCAATAGTAGACCATGCCATTGACAAAAGTACAAGCACTACAAGCGAGCACATTTTTCTATGCCTGCTTCTAAGCATCCTCTCTGCAAAAAAAAGAAAATTGAAATCACAGGATTAAAATCTAGCCATCATAGTTGCCTTTAAAGTTCTTAGAACTTTAGAAACTGTAGATTGAAATCACTGGACCCCAAAAGCGATAGAATCAAAATCAGCCATATATTTTTTATGTGCACCCACAAGTATCAAGAAGATCATCCAAGCAAAGCTTCAGCTCACCTTCAAAACAGCAGGACCTGATACAAAATCATTCACAAGCCATTATAAATGAGAATGCATACGTCACAACAAATAGCATTCATTAGAAAAAAGCATTATCAGAATTACATTCTCATATATAATCTGGACTCTCTTGATGATGATTTAATTGCATACCCATCAATTTATCAAACATAATTAGAAGCACAGCAACTTCTTGTCTGATGCAAACTCCTAGAGATCCCGTCAACTAAAAAAACTTATTAAAAAGGAGCAATCCTAGCTAGCATTCTCAAAAAAATGTTTGGTTATTTTCTTTTGCAGACCCATATGATAAGTATAAGGACTAACAATGCAGAGTCGTGTACCAAAATGCAATCAGAAGTCATAAAAATAAGGTTTAAACAGAAACCTTGAAAAAAAAACAGAACAATATGGGTCAGCTAATGGTTGGCAATTCCTATCATAAAGAAAATCTATTCAACAGTAAACAATAAATGAAAATATTATCAAATGTTTCCCAATTAACTGGAGACCAGCAGTATGATTATTGCAGTTTTTTCTTGAAAAGAAAATATATTAACAGTAGTTATAGAATTGAATTAAAATGGATTGCCATAATTAATATTTGTCTTAACATGCTTGATAGTAATGCATGCATTCACACACATACAAGAGTGACATACATATCAAGCTTACAGTGCATATGTTAATAATCCTCTTTTACTATGAAAAGAGAAATAGTTTAACTTATATTGATTCAAGAGCAAAAGCACATCAATATACAGTGATCCAGAAAATCACTGAGACCTACCATAATAGAGAACTGCATGAAAACAAATGTGTCTCAAAATATCAATATGCAAGACTAGTATACACTCTTGCATCTGCAATAGACAATAAAACGAACAGACTCCAGATTTATCTCATGCCCCCAGAATGAAACCACCGAAATGTAAAATATTGAAATACAAATAACCAAATAAAATAAATATCAAAAATGTAAATATAAATAATTGTAATTTAAATATTATTATAATTATAATCAGCATAGATAATATTATAATTATAATACAATTATTATAAATACAAAATAACAAGAAGTTGGTATTATTCATTGTAATAATAAAAATAATTATGAAGTGACTATGCTTTAAATTAAATAAACAAACAATAATTATAAAGCAATTACACTGATTCCTAAAGCATTCATTTTCAAAAGGCCTTGGTATCGGTTCATAATGCACCGATTCTAATAGCCAAGCAGTTCATTCAGTCAAGGCATCAATTAACTAAGTCAGCAAATACTAAGAGACACGTCCCATGACTTTGACCATATTGGATATTAAAGAGAATCATTTCCAAGCAGTGGGGGAGGAAGGGGAGCAGCAATCAAGACAGTATAAATAATTTATAAATTCAGAATCATAAATTATAGTTTCAGGTTTATAAATAATTTCAGTTAGCATAAATAAGTGACCATTTGGATGAGCACACTCTTTCAATAATTCCAACCAAGAGGGATTTAGAGAGATAAAAAAGGGTGCATCATATATTGACCAATATTTGGGTGAGGAGAATATTGAAGAAGTAACTATTGCAGATATAGAAGAATAAGGACAGCAGTAGGCCTAATCAGATAGTGCATATAACATAATGCAGAGAAAAAATTCACAAGCAAACCTCTGTCCAACCACTAATGGATCAAAACCAATTTTGATTTCACTACCTTACTTCACTATTTGAAATCTCACAACAAATTAAATTGCAAACCCAATTCTGTTATGGAAAAATCAAGTTTCAACAGCATACAATGATCCGCAAACAAAATGATTTTTATTTTAATCTTGAAAATAGTGTTCCATCTAGTCATACATTACAATCCCAAATTTAAACCTCAGTCGAAACAATGTATAGCCTTCCTTCACACATATCCTCTTTGCCTATTAATTCACCTCATACCAAGCAACTATCTCCTCCTTTATTAGCCACGACCTGTTGGTCTACCTGGCTATTCCCTTCCTCTCTAGCACAGCTTTTTCTTCCACTCTCTTGTCGCCCTGTGTTGTCATATACAATTTTAACTGCATTTTAAGTTTAAAATGCCATAGCTGCAATTAGCACAGCCCCTCTATGACTTAGTTTCTCCCCTCTTTTCCAAATTTTTCCCAGCTCCTCCTCCAATCTGTGCGCACCTATCTATCTATTCAGCCTTCATTTGATTTGCTAGTGTGAATACAGCATGTATTATGTATCTTGCTTTACAATCCCCAACATGGCCCTCACTATGCTTTGCATTTATCATGAGAGAAGGCGCAGCCCTTGTTGCTCTCCAAAATCCTCCCTATGCTGCCTCTCTAATGTCCACGTGCAGCCCCTCACCTCTTCTCTGCTGTTAACATGGGCATAGCATACACTTCCCTTACATGACCCTCTGTATTCTCTTGGCTAGCCAACTTCTTTCTTTCACACACCCCTTCAAATTTAATTATTTTTTTGTTTGGATGTATTTTTCCTTACCTTGCTGGCACGACTTCTCCAATTCCATATGACCTTACCAACAACCATATGACCTGTACTCCAAACTTATGAAAAGGTTATTCAAAAAGCTGAAGAAATATATGTCTTATTCTATGGTCGTAACCAATCTTCAAAGAAATCGAATAAGATTAAATCCATTGAACTTTCTCCCACTCAATCATAAGTTTAAATCACAATGTTGAATTGAAACCAAACCAAAATAGATGAAACCCAGATTGAAATGTTTTTGGATGATGCGGATAGTCCATTCACCCGGGATGCTCTAGAATCAGACACGCCAAGTAGAAAGATTGTGAGCATAGTTTCACAATGGTGGAGTTGAATAGTTGCACTACTCTTCCAGGTTGCCATCAACCTACAGCAAACTCCTTCGCTGTCCAAGTGCTTCAAGATCAATCTTTCTTCCGCTTTTTCCAGCATCGTGTCGAAACACACACCACCTCCCTCCAACAACACTGCATCTCCCTCCTTTTCCCCCTCGTGGACTCATGTCCACCAAAGCTTGACCTCCTCCGCCAAATACTCTGCACTATTTTCCCCTCCTTTGTGGGTTCAAACCCACCTCTAACCATCCACCTCCACCAAAATCCTACAACATCCTTTACCATCTCTACCAGCAAATATACAGCATCTACATTTAAATCTGAAACTGCAACTATAGTCTTTCTCTTTCCCTCAACGACATGTGAATTTAATGTCAATTTCTCATCACAAAATACAATACTATTTACCTTATCCTTTTTCTCAGTTGCAACATCACTCTTCGTTGTGACATCTCTTGTATCATCATAAACTGCAACTTTTCGTTCTTCACACTTTGCTACAACTTCAAGTTCCACAGCTGCATCTTCATTGTTCTCATTTTTGGCAACTTCTTCTACATTCTTCTCTTCGCTTCTCACATCTTTCACTTCCTCAATCACTACTGCACATAACTCTTCATCTTTCTCATCCTTTCTTGTAAAGAACCGGACCAAATTTTTTTCAATTCTCAAATTACAATCAGCAATGCAACACACCCATTAGGGTTAGATAAATCAAACCAGCAGTTACAATATAACTCATTGCCAAGAATGCGCACTCAATCTCAACAAGAGAGAGGCTGTCATATGGCAAGAGGATCATCAGTACAATAAATCAGAACTGCAACTGAAAGTAACTCAACACCAAGTATGTGCTACCCAAACCAGAATGGAATGAGGCGACCATATGGTGGAGATTTAAAGAAATACAAATGCAACTTCGAAATAAACTCAACACCCAGAATGTGCTTTCAAACCCGGAGTGGGAATGGAGCTACCATAGGGCGGAGATGTATGATATTACAATGCAAATCAAAGTAAATAGGCGGCAAGCCAGCCTCTTCCACTTATTCAGTGGGCAATTACAAACATGATAAGCAAAACTGAGAGAATTGCTGACAGTACTACTGTTCAGCTTACAATGAGAAGTAGAATGCCTGCAAGATCAAGGATTTAAGCTCTACAAGTTGCTGCAATAGTAAAGATGTCATCCACTAGGTCAATAATGAATTCCTAACACCCGTCCTTCGCTAATATGCAATTTTCTCAAGTCTGATCTGACAGACCAGCAACATGAAATACAGAACCAGCAATACATAAACTCAATGAAAAGCTCACAACTCACTCATTTCTCACTCAAATTACATGAAAACTGATGCAAAATACTCTTAAAATGATGGCGCCTAGTTTAGTTATGAGAAAGGACAGCTAAAAGTGGCTATTAATTAATGGCACGGATCCCAAAGCACTCCAGAAAGGGCGCCCTACAAGGAATGACGAATTTGCTTTATAAAATCATAAACTTCGTATTAAAATCTGCAAATATTCATGAAGGGTCTCTTCCAACAGAGAAAACCAATGAGACAATACCCAGAACAACTCTTTTTGTATTTTTTGATTTATGAGTGAAACTATAGATTCAGCCCTGTTATCAGCAACTCCAGAAAATGACATAAAATGCAATAAACTGAACTACATAAGTAAACCCAAACTACAAATGCAAACCTCACTACAAAATGTCACTCAAACAAGCAAACCTCTCCACTAGGTGCTATCTCTCAAGCACGAAGTCGAGCCAAGGCTAGGAGGCATTCATTCCTCGAAGCAATCCTGTTACCATTTCGGCAGCATAACAATATAGAAGTCATAAGATGTCCAAAATGAAGACCCAAAGCTCCCTTTTATAATTTTGAGAGGACCCTCCGGAAGCTTCTAGAAAGAAACCCTAATTTTCAATTTTGTAACTATCTTCTTTTCCCTCCAATTTGGGCGCCCCCTTTCATGAAGTTAATATTTCTTTATTTTAAAATCTTTTCCTTCATAAAAAGGCGTCCTTTTCTCCAAGTAATATTTTTGACTTTAGAAATATAAAATATTTCCTTCATGAGACAATACCCCTCAAGGTCCCCTTCTTTAAAACAACTTAAAGTCATAATACTAGGACAAGGGGTTATTTTATAAAATAAAACATTATTGTCTTTAAAATACTTATTCCTCCAAAATGAACCCCTTACGCCAAAATTCAGAATTACCCAATGAACTGCCAGAAGAGGAAAGTTGACTGAGCTGGTGCTGACTGGACCACTGCCAAAAATAGAATTTACTAAAAATAGTAAATTCGGAAAGTTGCTCGGAATGCAATGCATGCGCCACCATTGCGAAGCTCTCTGAAAACCCAGAAGGAATCCAGAATCCGAACACCCAAACTCCAACAAACAAAACCCTGAATCTTCAAGAGAACCCGCCAAACAGTCGAAAACCCTAATTCTGCCTCTGACTAGCTGACAGCACCCCGGGGATAGGCCATCAATCACTGAGAAGTGCAATGCTAAAAACGGGGACATTACATTTCTTTTCACGGCTTCCTTATGGCATGCTTTCACTGCGAACTCATCCTTTGCAATCTCTCCATGTTGCATAGCTTTCAACCTGTCCATTCACATAGTTATATCTGCTATCATCTTCAAAATTTTCCTCTTTTAATATTGTCTCCAACCCTCCCATATCACGGGCTTCCACACATATATCTTCATCTCATTTGCTATAATATTTCACAACTTGTATCACCTCTTCACAATCTGCAATTTCACTTTTCTTCGCAGTTCTAGCTCTAACTACTCAAGACTTCTCTCACCTACAACAGTTCACACAAGCTCTTCACAACTGCACTTCCTCTACCCACAGGTCCTGGTGCATACTCTACACACTCAGGGTCTTTTGGCTCTGATACCAAATAATGTAGAGAGAAAATTCACAAGCAAACCTCTGTCCAACCACTAACAGATCAAAACCAATTTTGATTTGTCTACCTTACTTCACTATTTGAAATGGCACAACAAATTAAATTGCAAACTCAATTTTGTTATGGAAAAATCAAGTTTCAATAGCATATGATGATTCGCAAACAAAATAATTTTTATTTTAATATTGAAAATAGTGTTCCATCTAGTCATACATTACAATCCCAAATTTAAATCTCAGTCGAAACAATGTATAGCCTTCCTTCACACATATCTTCTTTGCCTATTAATTCACCCCATACCAGGCGACTATCTCCTCCTTTATCAGCCATGACCTGTTGGCCTACCTGGCTATTCCCTTCCTCTCTAGCACAACCTTTTCTTCCACTCTCTTGTCGCCCTATGCTGTCATATGCAATTTTAACTGCATTTTAAGTTTAAAATGCCATAGCTGCAATTAGCACAGCCCCTCTATGACCTAGTTTCTCCCCTCTTTTCCAAATTTTGCGCAGCTCCTCCAATCTGTGTGCGCCTATTTGTCTATTCGTCCTTCATTTGATTTGCTGATGTGAATACAACATGCATTTTGTATCTTGCTTTACAATCCCCAACGCAGCCCTCACTATGCTTTGCATTTATCATGAGAGAAGGCGTAGCCCCTGTTGCTCTCCAAAATCCTCCCTATGCTGCCTCTCTAATGTCCACACGCAACCCCTCACCTCCTCTCTCTGCTATTAACATGAGCATAGCATACTCTTCCCTTACGTGACCCTCTGTATTCTCCTGGCTAACAAACTTCTCTCTTTCACGTACCCCTTCACATTTAATTATTTTTTTTGTTTGGATGTATTTTTCCTTACCTTGCTAGTGCAACTTCTCCAATTCCATATGACCTTACCAACAACCATATGACCTATCATCCAAACTTATGAAAAGGTTATTCGGAGAGCTAAAGAAATATATGTCTTATTCTATGGTCATAACCAATCTTCAAAGAAATCGAATAAGATTAAATCCATCGAACTTTCTCCCGCTCGATCATAAGTTTAAATCATGATGCTCAATTGAAACCAAACCAAAATAGATGAAAACCAGATTGAAATGTTTTTGGATAATGTAGATAATCCATTCACCCGAGATGCTCCTACATCATAACATGACCATGGAAATATATATATATATATATATATATATATATATATATATATAGCTCAATAATTGCTGCAAGAATCATTATTGCATAATCGTATTATATATATATATATATATATATATATAATATGATTATGCAAGAATGATACTTGCAGCAATTATTGAGCCTTATAAGTAATTATGATGCTTTAATATAAGTATGGAAAATAGATTCTTATTTATTTGATTCACACTAACGCTATTGTTGGACGAATTGTCATTGATGTCAAGGTAATACATAGAAATTAAAGAAGACTCATATAAAGGAAAGCAGCAATTTTATTAAGATTATATCAAACAAGATTTGATTGATTATATACAGTAGTTTAATAAGACAAAATAAGAATAAAACAAAAATCATATAAGACAAAAGTCAGAGAAAGAGTTTGAAGAGTGTTAATAAGCAGCGATTCATATTTTTAAGAAAAGACGAAAAGTCACTAAAGCCAAAAATCAAAAAGGACAAAATTCAAAAAAGACAAAAATCAGAAAAGATAACAAACTAATGTGTATATTTGAAAAGGTGCGATTCACTATGAATTGATTTATACTAAGATAACAGATCGATTCAGCAAAATGAAGCAATACAATTATTCCAAGAGATGCGACTTGTCTGAAGTAATGTGCTTTTGAAAAAGAACAGTTTATTTTCGAAGTTACCGATTCGTCCCTGGAAGCCTCTGGATACGATACGAAACGATTCAGATTTGAAATTTGGATTCAAAACGGTTCAAATTCGGCCAGGATTTGATTTTCCGTTTGCAGATGCACCCAAGGTATGATCAGCCTCTGTGGATTCGTCCAGGATACGCCCAGACCAAATCCGAACCAAATCCGATGCGAATCAAACGCATTGTGAAGAGCCCAGCTGGCTCCAACTCAAACCCCTATGTAAACTGCTTATCTTTTGTGTTTTTTAAGTCTTTTAGGAGAAATTCTAGACAGAAGTAGAAGGGGAGATAGCATATAAATGCATATAAAACTAGAAATTACACTAAATCTAAGAAACAATTCATGTAATAAACATTATTCAACTATTACAAATAGATCAGGAACAATCAACATACTCGAATCTCTCCAGAATAATTAAATAAGAAATATTTTGCTCTTGCCAAGCAAGAATGGCTGAAAATGATGAAATAGCTTGCCTGGAGTCCAGATCTGCTTTCTCCCACCCTGAAACTGGAGAAAAGCTACTAAAAGGTATAGGCACCAACAATGGATCACAATAAAAGCCAGGAAAGTGTTGATGTGTTTTTTGTGACCGCACCAAATAGCAGAACGAATTAGTTTAGGGCTACTCCATTCTCTCTTGATCAAAGTATTCTGTGTGCTAAGATTGCGAGATAGATCACACGTTCAACTCCAAGGTTCCTTAAGTGCGAATAGACCCAGTTTGGTTGATGTGTATTTGTTGTGTTCTTACGAGGGGACTTACGTAATTGTTCAGATTTCTTGCAGTTAGCAGCTAATGTATGATTTTGAAGGGGATTCTTACGTGTATGATTTGGGAATATAGCTCGTTTTCCTAAAACTAATCGGAAATGTACGGAAAGTAAAAGGGGTGCAAGGCCTAAGAAACTTATATGCTACTCTAAATGCAGGATATGTGGAGCTTCATTTCAATAGACTTCAACCAGATTTCACCTAGCCTCACGTCGAACAGCTTCAGTAAAATCGGTGCAATCTTCAAGGGAAATAGCAAAAGATGTTCAAATTATGACTTAACATGCATACACCATCACAACGACTCATATAAGCATATAAATCACAATTGAAGTTAAACACAAAATAACCTCCAGTCGACCACACAAGGCGAACTTGTCATCAACAAGCCGCTAGTGGTATGGAATCAAGCGAAGCTATCTCAATAAAACACCACACACCACAGTAAGCTACTTGCATGAAAATTACGCTACTTGGATTCGAAAGGAAGAAGAGACCTTGCTAGCAGTTCATGACAAGACGAATTCCATCATCAATGAAAAGATCTATTATCATGAAAAGTGTTACACAACAATCTCCCAAAAGTTTTCAAAGGGAAAACTTTCTCTCTTCTCCAAATTATGCAAAAATGCTCTACAATGCTACACTATCTAGCTCTAATGCTAATGCTCTCTCAATGTCTAATGTCTACTATTCCAATGTCTAATTCTAATGAATTACAAATGAGGGGGACTCCCCCTTTTATAGCCAGCCAAGTCCCAAAAGACGGCTAGGGTTACAATCAATAGAGGGACCAGAATCGTGCCACCTCAGCCCTAACCCTAAAAACTGCCAGAATAGGGAGTGGTACATTAAATGAATCAAAGATTCCCACTCACTCCCAAAAATAGTAAAAGGTAATAAATGCTCCATATTCAGTCTTCTAGAAGATCCTCGTCTAGTAGTGCGTTCCCATTTGCCTTCTCTTTGACTGCCAACTCAACAAATCTGCTAAGTATGGCCCCAACCTCCTGAACTGAAATCGGTGGAACACAATCTAACTGAAACTCTAACACCGTGACTGAATGCTCATGCCTCGTACAAGATTTTCTCCAAGCAGCTAAGGAGTCCTGTGTGTTCTGGAGAATGTAGCAAGACTTTAAATCATCCTCATGATAAAGGTCTTGTATCGTCAAAAGAAAGGCACCAGCAAACCCCTCAAATTATCAAAATTAACTTCATCTGGATTCAGCCGCCTAGCAAATATAGCCTCAAAGGTATTCTGGACTCCATCTACGATATTGGCCATAGCTTTATGTATCCTAGCTGAATCCGCCTGTGCCGCGTCAAAGAAGCCACGCCCTGTGATAGCCGAAGAATACCACCTAGAGAAATCATATCGGTCATTCGCCTGAATGACACCTCCATCAATCAGCAAATGCAATGGCACATGCCTCAATACCTCAAGACGCTGAATAACTTTGCTCTGATAGATAGAAGCGTCGCCCCAAGCATGATCCACCGCATCCATCCGTGCCAAAATAGTAGAGGCCTGCTGAAAGGCGGAGGCAAGGTCCTCCATAAATTTCTCTGTCTCAGTACGAACTCCTGTGACCCATTTATCTGCCTCCTGTGCCATCCTCCCCAATTCTACTAAGCCGCTGATCGACTCTCTAGGAATATCCGCTGGAGGCTCTATCACTGGTACATCCTGCCCTCGAGAACGAGACAACTGCTGAACATATCCAATTAAGGCTTTTTGTTCTCGTTTCAACTTCTTATACTTCCCTTCTT
>VDFB02203877.1:0-14529 GCA_007258455.2 Sequoia sempervirens | reverse complement strand
CCTCTCTCTCTCTTTCCCTCTTTGTATTGCAAACATAACATGAGCTTGTTGGTAATGGAGCCTGATTATCTTTCTAATTTAGAGGTTTTATTTCAATCATGTTTGGATCCCTGTAAGTGGATGCATAGTTGATTTGAAGCTATCACTTCTACATTGAGACATTTGTTGCATAAACAACATCATTTGTTAAATGTCTTGCCAATTGACCTCATGTACTGCATAAATGTATGCAAAAAAATAGACCAAAATTTATCCTAATTAACCTTCCACACATCTTCAGCGTACCCATTGCACACTAAGGTGTGATTGCTAGTTATGGCTTTTTTAAATGGAGGAGACTTCTCGTTATGCAGAAGGCATTTCTTTATTTGAGCTGCATGAGCTCATTTTGTTTGTAGATGGTTGAAAAGCAATGAGAGGCCTTTGCAAGATGGTTGAACGATTCTCAACCATTCATCCTTTGATGGTTATCTTTGTGTCCATATCAATGCAAGACAATTAAACAAATCTCAACCGTTCATCATTTTTTGCCATTTTTCGGCTATTTTCTGCCTTTTTTGCTACTTTCTTTGCCGCTATTGGTTTCCTTCCTTGTTGGTATTGACCTTTCACTTCTCCAATTGGGTGAGTTGTAGCCTGAAAATAAGGTTTCGATGAGGGTTTTAGAGTATGTTTATTAAAATGAAAATTATGGTCAAAATCCTAATAACGAGCACATTTAGGTTTTAACATTACGACGTTCTTTACCCTATGTAGTTAAGTATAAATTAACATAATTAATAAATAATGCATATTTTATATAATAAAAAATAAATTATAAATAATATAGTTATATTACTTATTATTGTATATTATATTCTTCAACAAAACTATCAAATACATATATAAAATTATTATAATAAAAAATTATTATAATTAATAATTAATAACAATTATAATTTTGTAATCTTATATTATTTAAAAATAAATAAAAATAAGAATGGCGGAACAGTGCGAATACTACGAAAAAAACGCAGAAGTGTGTAGGGAGCCTGCGAAGAGCTTTAGAGAGGTCAGAGGATGGAGCGCCAATTGACAAGGTGGCTACTAGCGATAAGACCAGAGGTGGTTCTCCTTCATGGGGTGTGGAAGCAACAAGGGAAATTTCAAACAAGGAGGTGTGGGATCAAGCCCAAGTAGAGGATTGGTGTAACAACCAACAAGGGAACCCTTGGCAGTTTCGTTCAGGATTTGGTTGGTCTGGGCGGCAGCGACAGGATCACACTTTCTTTCCCAACCAAAACAGAAGGCATGCTACCCTAAAGGGGCAATGATGGGAAAAAAATTCAAATTTTGGTGAACAAAAGAGAGCAGGCCAAGGCAATAAGGGAAACCCTAGATCTTTTATGGGTTCACCTAAAGATGAATTTGGTCGCTCAGATTGGCAGACCATGGTTTTAGGTTCAAAGCTTCTGGGTCCATCGATCAAGCAATTGGAGAATCAAGGTTTAATTATGAGATGGTTTGGTTCAAACCTAAATTGGGATGCTTTTATCAAATGGTGGCAAGGTCAATGGGGCTCATAAATGAATTTCAAATATATGGGAAATGGCTATTTCTTAGTAGTTTGTCCCTCCCCCTCTGTTCGATTGGACATCTTGGAAGGAGTGTGGTCGATGGACGATTTTGGATTTTACATGAAGAAATGGGTGGTTGGCTTCAATCCCTTCTAGCACTAGATGTCTTACATTCAAGATTGGTATAGACTCCCAAGTCTTCCTTTTGAATTCTGGCAAGCGAACATCCTAGAAGAGATAAAAAATAACTTAGGGAAATACATCTGTGTGGATTAATGAACTGGGGAAGATGGAATAAGTTCTTATGTGTGCATCTACGTGGAGAATCCTCCTTCGAGCACCAGGTGGAAGGAGGTTGAAATTTCACGGATTGGGGAGTTTTGACCCATTCTCTAGTCTTCAAGCTTAAACCTGTAGGGATCTGGGTTGGTACTCTAGGTTGGCGATCATGGGAAGTTTCTTTTGTCCCCAACCTAGGAAATGCAGATACTACTTTGGGCCCTTGTCCTATCATCCCCAATGGCAAGGACTCTAGGACCTCAAACAAACCAAAAGAAGATAATAACTTTCAGCCTTGCCAGGGAATTGAAGAAGTAGTTATTCCAGAGAAGGTGGAGGATGTGGAGTCGCCAAGATCAAGCAAGGACATGAATCATCTGCTAAATAACAAAGTAAGTGATGTATTGGATCTCATAAACAAAAATTTCAGGGAAGAAAATCTTGACTCATTAATTGAGGTAAGCAAAGAAATTGTGGAATTTGCGGAGGAGGCAAAGGCTGCCTCAAATGAACATCTCATTGGAGACATAGAGCTGAAAGATAACTGGCTGGAGGATGGAGGAATGGATGAAATAAGGCCTGCTTCGGCATTGGAAGACGAAGATTAGTTCTTTCCAAGACCTGACGATCTAGGAATAATGCAAAGAGAAGTTGGGAAGTCTTCTCTTGATTGTGGAGAACACAAAAGAAGGGGAAGAACTCCAAATGTGGAGAAGCTAAAGTTGGATGGAGAGGCAACTAGGCAGAAGATGTTTTTTGAAATGCTTAAAGTAGGGAAGGGGGATTCCCTTCTTGAAGGAAAATGAAGATCCTAAGTTGGAAAGTTAGGGGCATTAATGCCCCTAACAAGCGTCATTTGGTGAATGATCAAATTGAGTCCTCCTAGGTGAAATATGTATTTTCCAGGAGACCAAATTAAATCTTGTGGAAGCAGAGTCTTTTGAAAAAAGAATGAGATCTTGGAAATCTTTGTCTATGACTGTAGATGGGGCAGTTGGAGGTTTGATGACTCTTTGGAGCCCTAATAAGGCAACAATGGAGAAAGTGGTGGAAGGAGGTAGATGGCTTGCCTGCAAAGTGAAGAGTTCTCTTTCTAACCTTTGTTTTATTATAGTTAATGTGTACGGGCCACATTCATGTATTGAGGAAAGAAGGACCTAGCTTGAAATTGAGAATTTATGCTCTGCAGCAAGCTTGGAGTATTGTATTGTTGGGGGTGATTTCAACGCGATTCTGCACTTTGAAGACAAGAAAGGTGGATTATTGTGAAGGTTGTAATCCCAAATTGATTTCAAAGCCTTTGTGGATAGAAACCATCTCTTCAAAATTCCCACAGCCAATGACACCTTCACTTGGAATAATATGCGTTTGGGTTTTTGCTCCATTGTGGAGAAGTTGGACATATTCTTTTTCAAAGGAAACATGGGTTCCTTCCCCTTTTCTTTGGAAAGTAGGATCCTTCCGAGCTCGGGGTTTGATCACTTCTCAATCCTTCTGGAGATCTCTGGGGAAAATCACTCAGCCAGGTGTCCCTTTAAATTTGAGGCAATGTGGATGAAGGATCAAAATTTTCTCCCCTTGATTGCAACATGGTGGGAGGAAGTTGGCTTGGTGGGTTCAAAAATGTTCAACCTGGCAATGAAACTGAAGCATGTAAAGTTCAGGTTAAAGGAATGGAACAAATTTTGTTTCAAAAACATTTTTGAAGAAAAAGCAGAATTGAGGTGGAGTTGAAGGCCTTGAATGAGGAAGTCATCTAATGGGGTATGGATAATGAAAGGTTTCTAAAGGAGAAGGATTTGTTGAGAGAACTCAATGAGATTGTCTCAAAAAAAGAAATTGTTTGGCACCAGAAGTCGAGGGAGGTATGGTTGAAGGATGGAGACAAAAATACAAAGTTTTTTCACAACTCCACTAAAGTAAGGCGACAAGTCAACAGAATCTTCCACGTCATATCAGCTAATGGGCGCTCTTTAGACAATCTAGTCCAAATTGTTGAAGAGGCTGTATCTTTCTTTCAAAATCTTCTTAATGATCAGGACAGATTGAGGCTCACAACACAACAATATCTCCTGGAGTGTATTCTGAAGCTGGTGACGGACGATCAAAACCAATAGTTATTAAAGAGCTTTTCGGAGGGAGAGATTCGAAATGTGCTCTTCCAACTCCATCTAGACAAATCCCCTGGGCTTGATGGCTTTCCTGCCTCTTTTTTCTAGCATTGCTAGAATATAGTAGGGCCAGATGTTGTTGCTGCCATAGAAGATTCTAGAGCATCAGGGAGAATCTTGAAGGAACTAAACAATAATTTTATAGCTCTAATCCTGAAGAAAGAGAAGCTAGATAGGATGGAGGATTTTTGGCCCATTTCTCTATGCAATACCATAAACAAAATTTTGGTGAAGGCAGTGAAAAATCACCTTAAGGTTCTCTTAGCAGGCTTGATTTCTGAGGAACAAACATGCTTTGTTCTAGGGAATTCAATCTATGATGATGTGATAATAGCTCAAGAGGCCATTCACTCAATCTCCAAAACCAAAAAGCAATCAATGATTATGAAACTGGACATAAAAAAGGCTTGCAATAAGGTAAACTGACACTTTTTGTTTAAGGTAATGGAAAGTTTTGGTTTTCACATAGTTTGGTTGGATTGGATCTTCAATTGGATTGCTAGCCCAAGATATTCAGTGCTAGTGAATGGATCGCCTTGTGGTTTTTTTGAAGTATCCCGCGAGCTATGACAGGGAGATTCTCTCTCTCCTTTCTTGTTCATAATTATGGTGGAGGCCCACAATAGATCCTTTAACAGAGTAGTCGAACTGGGAGAGCTCAAAGGGATTCAAATAATGGGCAACCTTTCCCCTATGACCCATCAAAAATTCACCGACGATAATATGTTGCTTAGAAAGGTCGGGATAAATGAGGCTCGAACCTTTAAAAGAATCCTATCAGACTATTCTCATGCCTCCGGGCAAGAGGTAAGCTTGGAAAAATCAAAAGTCTTTTTCTTTTTTACTGACCCTATTTTAGAAACCTGAATCCTCCATGTTTTGAAGTTTCACAAAGGCAAGCTCCCATGTAAATAATTGGGTCTTCCATTGGCTTCGTGGCTTCAATCAGGCAAACTATGGGATCCGCTAATTGCAAAAGTGGAAAGCACTCTCTCTTCGTGGAAAGGCAAGTGGTTGTCTCAGACTGGGAGATTAACGCTTATAAAGATAGTAGTGGCGGCTTTGCCAATATATATGCTCACTTGTCTTCCCTTGACGGCGAATGCATGCTCCAAAGTCAATCAAAAAATAAGAAATTTCTTCTGGAAAGGGAATTCAGAGCAAAAAAAGTTTCCTCTTATCAAGTGGGAGAAGATTTGCAGTGTGTGTAAGGAGGCTGGCGTAGGGATAAATAATCTAGCCTTGCAAAACAAAGCTTTGGGTGCAAAATTGGCTTGGAAAATGTATGTCAGAGAAAACTTAAAGTGGGTGAAAATATTAAACTCAAAGTATTTAGATGAAGGCAAGGCAAGTTTCTTCACAACTAGACATCTACCCAAAGGCTCACGAATATGGAACTTAGTATGTGGCCACAAAGATCTAATCTCAAATTCACTTTCCTGGGATGTCAGAGATGGAAACTCAAACACTTTTTTGGGAAGATTCTTGGGGCGGATTTGGCAAGTTAATAGAAAAAGAAAATCTAAGAAACGTTAAGGAGGTCTCTAAGTGGATTTGGGGAAGCCGTGTTAAAGACTACTTCATCACAGCCCAGGTGGACGAGGTTTTGAGGTGGAGCTAGAAGGATCCCAGGCAATTGGGTCTCAGTACTGAGGAATTTGTAGCTTTTGAAAGTACCCTCAAGGAGTGGTCTTTAAATATCAGGGATGGGAAAGACGTTTTAAAGTGGTGTGGCTCTTCCTCTGGTAGATATAGGGCCAAGGACGGTTACAGGAAGTTGGAAATATGTCAAGGGAAAGATCTAGGGCAGGATCAATCTATCCCAAATAAATTATGTTGGAATAGCAGTTGCCTTCCCAAGGCTAGAATTTTTTCATGGGCAATCATTCAAGGAAGAGTGTTGATAGCAGATAGATTGGTAAAATTTGGTATTCATGGGCCTTCGAGATGCATGCTATGCAAATCAGTTGCAAAAAGGAGTGACCATCTTTTCCTCAATTGTCCATTTTTAGTCAAATGTTGGGATTGGCTGTGCGTCAAACTTAACTTGGTGATTGCATGGTTGAATAAAATCTTGGATTGGTTCAAAAGTTGGCTAGTAATGGGTGGAAAATCAGTCTTTGCATGCTTGTGGTGGCTTTGTCCTTCAATGCTTCTTTGGGAGATATGGAAAGAGAGAAATCGTTGAATTTTCAAGGACGAAGCGATGTTCCTTTCATCATTTCTCAACAAATTGGAAGCTTGCATAGTGGAGTTAGCAAACACGAGAGCAGTTGGGGTTGTAGGTGTTAAATTCATATTCTCTAACTGGAACTCGCAAATGTTGAAGGTATGGGGCGGTTTGAAGGTTCCTTGCACAATGAATTCTAGGGGGCACATGAACTCAACAAGAAGAGAAGAAATTAAATGGTGCCCTCCCCCTTAGGGATGGTATAAGGTAAATTTTGATGGGGCCTCTAGAGGCAATACTGGGCAGTCTTGCATTGGTTTCATAATCAGAGATTGGCATGGGAGGTTGGTGGGAAGGTTAGCTTAGCCCCTAAGCCAAGGAACAAACAACGTGACAGACCTTGGTATCAAGTTTTGTAGAGAGTTGGGATTGCGGAAGGTTATAGTCGAGGGAGATTCATTAGTGATTATAATTGCTTTGATATCGGGGCACTTACATAATTGGAAATTGGATGCAATCCTGGAGGTCACTCTCTCCTACTTAAGTAGTTTTGAAAACTTTGAAATAAATTATATTTTGCGCGAAGGCAATTCAGAGGCAGACTCTCTGGCAAAAATTGGAGCTGATGGTTTCTTCAAAAATAAATTTTCTTTAATAATCTCATCCCTGGTGAAGTGGTGTAGTGGGCGGTTGGGTGGGCACCACTCCATCCCTTGTTTGCTAGTCTGGAGTGGTCGGGTGACAAGTGACAAGATGTCGGGTGAGCTGGAAGGTGGGTGAGCTGGCTTCACGTTTAATGGAACTTTCTAGTTAGAGTTAAATTCATCATTCTCCACTGACATTTTGATGTGTACTCTGTCATTTCAAGGACAATCATCAGGTTTCAAAAGGATTTTTACCAAGCACGTTTGCCTATGCCTTTATTTTGTTGGGTGGCAGTATCATATTTCCTAAGTGAACGGTGGTTTGGATTTTTGAGCTCTGTGTGAGTGTTTGGCGATGAGCAGGTTCATCCTTTTGGTTTCGACGAAGGAGTTGGAGTTAGGAGGAATGGACACATTAGTGTAGCTGAAGAGTTGAAAAAGACAAATGGCCTTTGAAGGCCACATCACTTCCCTTCGGCTGCAGGTACCTGTTGGACTCTGATATCTCATCTCGAGTGCTGGTTGGTTTGCTTGATGTCAGGGTTTCTAAAGCCGATGCGAGGGTGATAATGCGGGGCCTTTTCCGTAAGGACATGTTGGTTGGTTTGGATAGGGCGTTGGCTGCGGCCCGATTGGGAAAAGAAATTCCTTTCCTGCGTGATTTGCATCTCCTGGACAACCCAGAGACTCTGGTAAACTGCTTCCTTTTCTTATTGGATGTAAGTGGTATGGCTCTTGTTGAGCATAGATGCTTGGCTATCGCAGGGGCTGAGTATTTGAAAAAGAAATTTCGTTTAGTGCCAATAGAAAATTCGGCCTAGAAAAGGGAATTTCGTGTTTTTGCCCAACAAAATGTATGGTGATTGGGGTTTGGATGGAGTTTTTTTGTTGGTATGTGGGTAGAAAGCTTTAAGGGTTCTGAGTTTTATATGGAAAATCTCTGTAAATGGTTTTTGTAAATGTTGGGTGGGTTATGTTTATAGTTAATTCGATGGAAAATGGTTGCAACGTCCACTCGGTCTGTGTAATTTTGGAATGTGATTAGGTCTGGTTTAGTGGTGTTGCTGAATGCAGGATGCCTAGGAGGGGCTCAAACTCTGTAAATGTTTTTCTATATATCAATATAAACTATCTTGCTTACAAATAAAAAATAAAAAAATAAAATTTTATATCATAATAATAATAATAATTAATATAATATATATATTTTATATAATATAGATTAAGTTATATATAATATAATTATATTTATTATTATATATAATTGTAGATATAAGTTATACTATTATTATATATTATATTCTATAATAAAAATTATTAAATATACATATGAAATTATTATAATTAATAATTAATATACTTTTATATAGAACAAATTAAATTAATATATAAAAATATGATAGTTTAATTGATCTTGGAGAGATTAGGAAAAAGGAAGAGAGATAGAGGGGGAGACAATTCTATATAGAGAGCTATATATACTAGCGCACCTAAAGCAGGTTCAAGGATTACACTGATTAAAAACTATATGTATGTTAATATGTTAAAGAGTATGTTTTTGTGCATGGATGCACTGCAAATTCTAGTTGCATGTGGCTAGATTAAACAATTAGTAATAAGTGCACTAAATAATGGAATGAAATAAATTTAAACAATCTAGATTTATTTCTTTGAATAAATTAAGTATTATCTAATTATGAAATATATGCATGCAAATTTAAAACATAAACCAATGCAAATGAAAAAATAAGGTTTCCATCAAATTGACAAAAAATACTGCAAATGGAAATAGAATGTTCCCATCGAGTTGTGAAATCAATATCTATCTGACTTTTATGTGGTAAGTGAGATTTTGGAGGCTTTTACCTAATATTTTAGAGGATATCAAGAGAGAGAGAGAGAGAGATGGAGATAGAGATTGAAAGAGAGAGGAAGAGACAAAGAGAGATAAAGCATGAGAGAGAAAAATATAAGAGATACCAAGGAAAAGAGAGAGAGAAAAGTGTAACTAAATTTTGATTGGTTGTTTCATGTCAACAATCCAACGATGACATGTGTCCTTAGGGAGTTATGCTCAAGGTAACATATAATTTGATTAAGGATATGATAATTCACCTTTAAGACCTCTTCAATGTACCCATTGCACACTTAAGGAGATAAACATATAGAGAGTGAGAGAGAGAGAAAGAGAAAGGAAGAGAAAAGGTAGAGGGAGATAGAGATAAGATATAGATAGGCGGAGAGAGAAAAAAGAGAAAGAGAGTAAGAGGGAGGGAGCAAAATGAAACAGAGGAGAAAGAGATGAAGATAGATAAAGAGAGAGGAACAAAGATAGAAATAAAAGGATAAAAAGACGGTCAGGGAGAAAAAAAGAGAGACGAGAGAGAAACAAAGATAGAGATAGAGATAAAGAGAGAAAGAGATAAATAAAAATAGAGAGATAAAGATAGAGACAAAGTGATGTAGAGAGATAGATATATAGAGATATAGGTAGAGATATAGAGGAACAAAGAGGGACAAAGAAAGAAGTAGAGATAGTGAGGGAGATAGAGAAAAAAGATAAAGGAAAAGAGAAAGAGAGAAGAGGAGAGAGACATAAATAGATATAAAGTCACATAAAGAGATAGGGAGATAAAGATAAATAGGGGGAAGAAAAGAAGATAATGAGAAACATATAGATAGAGAGGGAGACAAAGAAATAAAGAGAGGTAGAGAGATAAAGAGATAAAGAAATAGATAGAGAAATAGGGAGGGTGATTGATATATCTCTCCCTATCACTCTGTATCTCTCTATATCTCCCACTATTCGAGCGTCTGATCTGATCGCTGATCGATTTTGATCTTGATCGATCGCGATCTTTATCTCGATTTTTATGAATGTCCTGCCTGATCTGATTTGACGCTGACGCGCAAAGATCCGACCTGATTTTGATCGATTGATCTGACCGGATCGATCTGATCTGATTTGTCGATCGTCTGATCGGCGAATGGATCTGAATCTGATGCTCTTTGTCTTTGTCGATCTTTATTGATCGCCTTTGTTCCTGTCTTTCGTCTTTCGATTGATCGATCTGATCTCTTTCGACGATCCATCGTCTTTGACGCCGCTGATCTTTCGACTGGATTTTGATCTACTGATCCGCGCCGATCGATCGACGACTAATGATCGGACGACGCCGACTGATATCGGATGATCATGATGAAGTGGAGCGGGTTACCTTTGAGGGCTCACATGGAGTCTCACATGGACCAAACAATTATAAAAAAATAGATGTCACCTTAGCTTTAGGGTGGATTTAAAAAACCATTTTGCTAATGTGGATGTAATTTGTCACATGCACTTCAATGATTGGTGGAATGGGTAAAATGCATGCACGTCTGGAGGAGTGATTGATCGTGGCTTAGGACCACCACCAGTTAGTGTGTGGCAAATGAGTGGTGCATGTTTGCCATGCCATGTAGTGAGCAGGCATAGCCCCGCCAAATACATCCACTTCCTCACATTTAATGTGTATCATCTATTATTTCCCTCCTAGCCAACCACATTAAATTTGTGTCCCTTCCTATTTACTTGTATAGGATGGTGCCAATTTTCAAAGCATTTGAGAATTCAATGCTTCAAAACCTTGATTTTCACACTAACTGACACCCCACTATTGAGAAATTTCTTCTCAAGTGTTCATTTCAATAGGCACCAAAACATGTTTGGCTCTACTCTATATTCGCTTCATCTTTCGTGAATGCATGGTCATCAATGTCAGGTTCATGCTTGTTTCTCCTCTTCAATGTCATCATGTCTACTAAGGTGAGTATGGACTAATAGAATGGTCGTCAATGCTTCCTAATATATATCACCATTTCTTTGTCTTTCATTTGGATACATTGAATGCTTCCTCGTTTAGTTTTTTGCAATTTTCACTGAATAATGGAATGTTCATCAATGCTATGTTGTTCACTATTGCTCTTCTAGGTCATCATGGAGCATTATTGGACCCAAGTGAAGATTTTATTCCTCACCAAGGAAATGAACCATAATAAATCTATTGTGGATATTTCTTTCATTTACAATTTTTTGGTTTTGTGTTCACCTCTGCTCTATATGGGTAAAAGCACAATAGTGTGTCACACTTTCAGCCAAATAAATAGTTCCGAGTGAACTATTTTTTATTGAAAGGTTTTCAGCCAAGTAGCTTTCGGCTGAAACCACGTGGCAGTGACATGGCGTCAACGTGGTGGTACCTTTCCGGCCGAAGGGGTTTCAACCAAAAACCACTCGACCGAGACACTTTCAGCTAGAAACATGAATAATAAAATAAAAAAGGGCGTAACCATTTTGCATGCTCAAGTGAAATAGTTCCTAATTTTTTGAGAATATGTGTCTCAAATTCACTAGTATAACCCTGGTTCTATCTCCAATCGGCTCAGAATTCATAAGTGTTAAGTTCATGCTTGTACCGTTGTATCGTTGGATGATTGTGAGAGAGGTGTGGTAGCGTGGTATACTGCCATATTGCAAGAGACTTCATACTGCCTGGTGGTAGTGAGGTGTATACCGCCATACCATGGAAGTATTATATTTGCCTAGCGGTAGTGTGGTCTATTGCCATGCCGCGAGAGCCTGTTGGCTGTCTAGCAGTAGTACGGTTACCACCATATTATGGGTGTCTTCAACCTGTCAAGCGGTAGTGCGAGGTATACACAAACTTGGTTGACTACTGAGGTGTATGCCGATCAGTGGAGGTCACTGCTGATTTGGAGGTGACCGTTCGAAGACTAGGAAGTTCGACAGTTCCTCAACAAAGGAAACTGAATTGAACCATCTGTATAGAGAATGAATCGATCATGGTTGTTGCTATACATTGCAACGTACAATAATTGTTAAGGGTTCGATGGTTTGATTTGTCGATGGTAAAAAGATCAATGTGTGTTCTTCATTGTATGTTGTATATGCATTGTAACAATGAGAAATAACAAAGTGATCAGAATTTATTTTGTACGAGGTTGATCAAGGAAATGTTGCTGCTATGAAATTAATAATCTGAAAGGAGATTCTATAACTTGTGTGTAATTCAATTACTATAATACAAGATATTTTTCTTTGGTGTGGTGGATTTTTCTCCCGTAAGGGTTTTCCCATGTAAATTTGGTGTTCGATTATGTATGTGTTTTTCTCTATTTTTTTATTCCTTTCTTGTGCATCATAATGAACTATAATTGCAAAGTTTAAAGATATCTTCATTCTTCTCTAAGGTTTGACATTAGGAGATTTTGTTCTGCACCTTTAACTTTCCTTACAAGTGGTATCAGAGCCTGGCCAGTTATGTTATCCTTGTGGGTAGGTTGGGTTTTTTGTGTCAATTCTATTTAGTGGGAGTCTTGTAGAAGTATGGTAATTTAAATTACAGATTGTGATAGCAATGGCAAGTACATCAGGAAAGATTGAAATTGAGAAGTTCAATGGCAGCAATTTTGAGTTGTGGAACTCAAAATGGAAGATCTGTTGGTTGATCGTGATCTTTGGCTTGTTGTGTTTGGAATGAAACCTTTTGGCATGAAGCAAGAAGTTTGGGACCTCGCAGATAGAAAAGAAAAAGGGTTGATAAGACTATTTTTGGCGGCTCTATTCTTCTAAATGTTCATGAAGAGAAGACTACATCTTCCTTATGAAAAATACTGGGAGACATTTATCAGGGCAAGTCCTTGGTGAATAAGTTGTTCTTAAGGAAGAAGTTGTACTCTTTGAAAATGCAAGGAGCGTCTGTTCCTGATCATTTGAATTCTTTTAACATGTTGATTGCTCAGTTATCATCTATGGGTGTGAAGATTGATGAAGAAGATCACTGTGTGCTATTGTTATGTTCTTTGCCAGATTCTTGGGATCATTTAGTGATGGTGATTGGGAGCATGACAACCAATTTCGAGATGGAAGATGTGGTTGCTTCTTTGTTGTCAGAAGAGATGAGAAGGAAATCTTCTGAGATGGAAAAGGAGTCTCTAGTTGTTCGTGGCAGATTGAAAGAAAAAGGAAAGAAGAAGGACAAGAAATCCAAATTGAAATTAGAAGGGAGATCAAAGTCTCCTGGTAAAAATTCCAAGGTGAAGTGTTGGAATTGTGGGCAGCCTGGTCATGTCCAAAAGGATTGCAAAGAGGAGAAAAATAAAAAGAACTCTTCTGACAATGATTCTTCTTAGAGCGATGCAGATGCCTTCATTGTAGCCTTAGCAACACATGCATTAGATGATGTCTGGCTGATTGATTCTGGAGCATCTTTCCACATGACATCTCATAGAGACTGGTTCACAAAGTATGAAAAATGTGATGGTGGAAAGGTGTATTTGGCAAGCGATTCATCTCTGGAAATTGTTGGTTGAGGAAGACTCGGAATTTAGTTTCCCAATGGAAGAATTAAGGGAATCAATGATGTAATACATGTACTAGGTTTGGCTCAAAATTTACTTTCTGTTAGTAAGTTGAATGATGTTGGAGTGCAAGTTACATTCTCTAGCAATGGCTGTAAAATGACTAGAGGCTCATTGGTGCCGATGAAGGGTGCTCAAATTGGTACTTTGTATAAGTTGGATGCACTTGTTGTTCAATGCAATAGTGTCTCTACAAAGTCACAAAAGGTTGCTCGTGGAGAGGAGGAAAAAGTTCCTAATAGTGCAAACTCTATGGAAGTTAAACTTCCAGCAGAAAAGACTATGCTCTAGCATCATAGGCTTGGCCACATTGGAGAAAAAGGTTTAAAAACTTAAAAAAATAAAAACCTCATTGAAGGGATTGATGATTGTAACCTTGAATTCGAATTTTGTGAACATTGTATATATACGGTAAACAACACCGTGTTTCATTTTACTCTAGTCCTCACGAATCTTTTGGTGTTCTGGATTATATTCGCTCTGATGTTTTTGGTCCAGTAAATGTTCCTTCATTGTCGAATTCAAAATATTATGTATCTTTTATTGATGACTATTCGAGAAGGGCATTTGTGTACTTCTTAAAAATTAAATCAGAAGTGTTCAGTCATTTTAATGAATTTAAAAACCTTGTGGAAAATCAGATTGGAAGAAAAATAAAGTGTTTAAGGATTGACAATCGCAATGAGTTCTATTATGTTGAGTTCGAATGGTACTGTAAAGATCATGTAATTAAAAGACATAAAACTACACCCTATACTCCACAAAAAAACGGAGTTGCTGAAAGGTTCAACAGGACGATGATGGAAAGGGCAAGAAGTATGTTGAGCAATGCTGGCTTGGAGGAGAAATTTTGGGCTGAGGCAATTGCAACAACATGTTACTTAATAAATCATTCCCCTGACTTTGCTCTTGTTGATAAAACACCTTTGGAAGCATGGTCTAGAAAGAAGCCCTCTCTAAGACATATTCAAGTCTTTGGTTGTGATGCATATGCATATGTACCAAATGAAAAAAGATCTAAATTGGGAAACAAGGCTGTTAAATGTATTTTTATTGGCTATAGTGCTGGCATAAAAGGATACAAGCTTTGGAATCCTGAGACTGGGAAGGTTTTGTACATCAAAAGTGTTATTTTTCGTGAGCTGAAGCCTTCTACTTTGGATCTGCAGTCAGAGACAAAATCATAAAACAAAGAGGATGTAGTTGAAATTCCTCCCACACCAGATAAAGAGGAATTAAAAATTTAAAACGTATCTGAATCTGAGGAGAGCTCGAGTAGCTTTGAGAGT
>VDFB02203873.1:0-18441 GCA_007258455.2 Sequoia sempervirens | reverse complement strand
CAATTGATTTTTCTTCTATTGGTAGATCAGTTTATTATGTTTCTTTCATTGATGATTTCAGTAGAAGAACATGGGTTTATTTTCTTAGGAGTAAAGCTGAAGTTTTCTAGTCATTTCAAAGAATTTAAAGCAATGGTTGAGTTGCAGATTGGAAAGAAGATAAAGTGTTTGAGAACTAATAATGGTGGTGAATATTGCTTTAATCATTTTGACACATTTTGTAAAGATTGTGGTATTAAAAGAGAGAAGATGACTCTATATTCTCCACAACAGAATGGAGTTGTAGAAAGAATGAACAGGACCTTGATGGAGAAGGCTAGGAGTATGCTGAGTGGAGTTGGACTGGAACAAAAGTTCTGGGTTGAAGCTGTAGCCACTGCCTACTAGCTAATAAATAGGTCTCCTACATCAGCTCTTGTTGATAAGACACCAATGGAAGCATGGTCGGGCCACAAGCCTTCACTTAGACATTTGAGAGTGTTTGGTTGCGAGGCATATGCTCATGTGCCAAAGGAGAAGCAAACAAAATTGGACAACAAAGCTGTCAAATGTATCTTCATCGGATATAGTTATGGTGTGAAAGGATACAAGCTTTGGGATCCTGTTGCACAAAAGGTATTTTATTCCAGAAGTGTTATTTTTAGAGAAACTAAGCCTTCTTCTATTATAGTGCAGCTAGAATAGATGGAAGAAAAGAAAGATGTGATTCAACTACCTGCTACACCTGAGAAAGTTGAATCAAGGCCCTTAGAAAGACAAGAAGTCGAGGAGAGCTCTATGAGTTCTAAATCATTAGAGGAAGAGGGAGAACCTGAACCTAAACTAGATCTTGTTCGAAGGTCTAGTAGACAAAGAAAACCACCTAAAAGGTATGGATATTCTCCTGATGATTGGAGGTGTATATTTTCTTTGAATGCTAATATTGGTGAACCGAGATCTGTAGAAGAGGCTCTTGGTATGAATGATTCAGAGTCCTGGAAAATAGCCATGGATGAAGAGATGGATGCTCTTAAGAGGAATGACACATGGGACCTTGTACCATTGCCTGAAGGACAAAAGCCTGTTGGTTGTAAATGGGTGTTCGAAAGGAAGATGGGTTCAAATGGAAGCATTGAGAAGTATAAAGCACATTTGGTTGTAGAAGGTTACTCCTAGGTTGCAAGAGTTGATTATGGTGAAATTTTTTCTCCTGTAGCAAAAATGACATCCATTCGATTTTTACTTTCTATTGCAACTGCTTATGATCTAGAGGTTGAGCAGATGGATGTGAAAACAACTTTCCTTCATGGAGATTTGGAGGAAGAAATTTATATGACACAACCAAAGCACTTTGTGGTGAAAAGTAAAAGTCATTTGGTTTGTAAGTTGAAGAAATCCGTGTATGGTTTAAAACAAAGTCCTAGGATGTGGTACCAGAAGTTTGATACATATGTTTTGAGTTTGGGATTTGTGCGATCTAAATCTGATCATTGTATATATTTCAAGTCTGATGGTGATTATTTCCTAGTTATTTCCTTATATGTTGATGACATGTTATTTATTGGCAAAGGAAAAGGTTTGATTGCAGAATTAAAATCTCAGCTCTCAGCAAAGTTTGAAATGAAAGATCTTGGTGCAGTAAGGCATATTCTGGGAATGGAGATTATAAGAGATAGGAAAAACAAAAAGCTTTGGCTAGGCCAGAGTAAGTATGTTGGTACTATTATGAGAAGATTCAATATGTAGGATTCCAAACCATTAAGTGTTCCTGTTACTAAGGGAACAAAGCTTTCTAGCTCACAGTGTCCTACATCCCCATTGGAGATGGAAGAGATGAGTCGAGTACCATATCAGAGTGTTGTTGGAAGTTTGATGTATGTTATGGTTTGTACAAGACCAGACATTGCCCAAGCAGTGGGAGTACTTTCCCGTTACATGTCTAATCTAGGAAGAGCACATTGGGATGCAGTAAAAAGAGTTTTTAGATACTTGCAGGGTACCTCAGAGTACTCTATATTTTTTCATGGAATAGGAAACAAGCATTCCTTGGATATTCAAGGCTACATGGATTCAGACTGGTCCGGTGATGTTGATAGAAGAAGATCCACCAGTGCATATGTGTTTACATTATTCGGTGGTGCAATCAGTTGGATGAGCAAGCAACAAGTTGTGGTCGCTTTGTCCACTACAGAGGTAGAGTATATGGAAGCTACTCATGCCTACAAGGAATCCATCTAGCTAAAGAGATTGTGTTCAGATATAAAGTTCAAACAGGGTGCAGTGACAATTTATAGTGATAGTCAGAGTGCAATCTACGTAGCGAAGAACCCAACATTTCATGCCAGGACCAAGCACATTGATGTTGATGTACAATATCATTTTGTGAGAGATATGGTTGAGGACGACAAGGTGAAGTTGGAGAAGGTGGAGACTTTGGTGAATGTTGTTGATGCATTAACTAAGCCCGTGAGCACAGAGAAATTCATATGGTGTTCAGAGTCTATGGGGCTCTCAGCCCCTAGCAATTAAGTCCATGACACTTTGGATCCCCTGACTCTTGCAAGGTGTTCAACAAGTGGGAGAATGTTGAGAATCGTGTCTCAATTTTAGTGCATACATTTTCTATGAGTAGTGAGTAGGGTAGGGTGAGCGAAGGGGTTTCCGGTTTTGAAGAGGGTATACCGCCGTATGGGTCTTGGCGGGGCTCAAACGTATCGTACCAAGTGACGAAAATGCAATCTGCTGTTTTCCTAAATCGCCACGCCGCCTCCCGCCCTGTCGCTCCTGCTTTTTCCTGTCCCATCCTGTTAGAGCATTTCTCACAAGTGCCAGGAGAGCCCCCTCCGAGTCCCAGCCTGAGCCGCGGCGATGCCACCGCAAAGAACCTGCACAGCAGCCAGGTAATCTTCTTGATTTGATAATACATTGTGCGGGTTTTGGAGGGTGGGGTTTTTCTCCCAAAAGGGTTTCCCCACGGTAATTATTGTGTTATGTGTTTATTGTGATATTTCATTTATGCATGTTTATTTGTCCATTGAAATCTCTATAATAGATAGTTGAATTTGCATAATCGTCCTCTCAAGATTAGCGTAGGAAGCGATTCCACACACCTTTGCTTCCTTACACTTTGTGTTCAAAAGAATTTAATGTGAATTCATCTATTATTTGAATTTAAGATAAAGAGAACGTTAGGAAAATTTTAGTTGAAACATTTTAAAAGAATATAATTTCACATCACATCTTTGTAAAGGATCTCCATGAGTAAAGAGTGCTATCATCCATCCATTCAATGACTATAAATTTTACATTTCAAGTGGGTCATCCTACAAGAACGACACTCTTGTGGTCTAGTATTTTATCCAAGGTATTTTTTAAACACCAACTATCCTTAATATTTCAAAGAGGAACAAGATTTGAAGAAAGTCAAAAGAAAAAGAGTGAAATTTACCAAATTAGATCCATAGCTCACAAGACAAACTTGTGCCCCTAGAAAAGATCTAGATTACCAAATTTCACCTCAACAAAATTCATAAGTTATTTTGATTTCAAGGAAATGTATAGATGGAGAGGAACTAGATTCAATCCCTATGCACGTGGAATTCAACACCACATATGAACCATTCTCTATATTTTTTCTAGAGTAAAGTGTCTTATCCCTCACATTTACTTTCTTAGATTATCATTTAATATTTTTTAAAAGTTTATCCCATAATTGAATATTGAATTAATCTACTTTGATTCATGCCAAGTTGCATGCATTTCATTTGACTATCCTATATAACCACTAATTATCTTATATAACTCTTAAATTTTAGAGAGGATGGTGGTTTTGGTATAGTCAATATCAAGTTTTAAAACATACTATTATAAAGTTTATAGGAAAAGCATAATAAGAGGGTTTTTGATAGGATTTTTAAATATTGAAGTTTCAACTCCTACCCTCTAGAAAAATTAAATTAATTTGTTTTTTCAAAGCTAGTAACAAGGTTAAAACATAAAATTTCTATTTTTCATTTATATTTTTTATATTTTACCATTTTGATTTATTTTTAAATAATATATTAAATTGGAATGATATAATTTAAATAGACTCCAATTTTTTTAATAAAGAAAAATATTTTTCTTTGAAAGTAATTTAATGACCCCTATATTGACATAAGGACCAACTCTAATTGCTAATAGAGAAAGCTACCACCTTCCTAATATTATTTCTTCTTATCTAACTATCTAATATTTTATGTTACCTTACATTTTTCTATTTTTCCTACATGGATTGGTATTTAAATTTACAATATATAATTGCATATCTATTGTTGTTTCATTTCATAAATCATGCATCAATTCTAAATAAAATTTAAATTAACAGCCCATTTAAGAAAGTTGACACAATATATATCTTTTTTAAAATTTCTCACCTAAATTGGTATACATATATACACTTTTAAAACAGTTTCAATTTTTAAATAATTTCAATTGTTACTTATTTTTTCATTTGGTAAAATCATATCTTTTTTTTTTTGTTAATTATTTGATTGCTAAATAATAAGCAACATTTATATCTCTTTATAGAGTTTTTTTTTTTTCAATATAATCATATTTAATTTTAAAATTGACATTTGAAGAATTATAGACTATTTGGGACTAGATTTTTGTAACAATCTCAATTGGGAGGCGTGTAGGACGAAAAGAATTCAAGGGGGTTGGAAAGCTCTTTACCTACTCCAAAATAGATGTAGGTCAGCTGAGTTATGGGATTGGAGAACAAAAAAGAAGCTTTTTGGGCTGCTTGTTACCCCGGTGGTTCTTTATGGTTGCGAAGTTTGGGGCAGCAGCACGTCAGCTGTAAAATGGAAACAAATAGAAAGACTTCAAAAGCACTTAATCACAAGTAATTTCAAAATAAAAACTACGGTCCCTTATGAGATTGTTTTAGCTGAAGCTGGGGCCTTTCCAATGGAAATGGCAGCGTTAATTCACTTATTAGGCTATTTGCAAAGAATAGAGAATATGGAAGAACATCGTTGGCCCAAAACTGTGGTGGAAGAAGAATTAACTAGAAGGAAGAACACGTGGATGAAACAAAATGTCAAGTGGATGGGAAAATGGGGGATCAACATGCAAGAGTGTCCAAGCAAAAAAGTCGAGATGAAAAGGTATGTAAAAGAGAAAGTCAAAAACACCATGTGGTTGAAGCAACTTGGCCGGAAGAGTGATCACTATGTTCTGCATTTTAATCCTACTTGTGATCATGAACAAAATTTTTACATAGGGGCAGATATAAAATGGAAGGCTAAAATGATGATAGCTCAATTGAGAACTAGCTCGCATCGTTTGAGATGTGAAACAGGCAGATGGAAAATACCCAAAGAGGGGCGGTCGGATAGAATCTATTGTTTCTGCACTTCGGGTTTAGTGGAGACAGAGTGGCACTACGTTATGGAGTGCAAAGCTTATGAGGACATCCGGTATTGTTACTCAGATTTGTTAAAAGTCAAATCATTAGCGGCTTTGTTTGAAGAGGAAAAGATTGATAAAACAGCAAGTTACTTGACCAAAATTCACAGTAGAAGAAACAAAATCAGCAAAGAGATTGAAAACAACAGCAGGTAGTTTGGTGCAGCGGTTTTGTTGTTTTGGCAAAGGCGGTTGTCCGGTTTTTATCTCTTGGGTCCCATAGACTGGCTGGTCTCGCGGACGTAATTAAAATCATTCATTCATTCATTAAATTTGATATCTACTTACTCTTCTTTATTTTTAATTTGATTAAATATTTTTACAATCATCTAAGGAAATAGTCAATTCTAAAATAAAAATAATAAATAATAAAGCTAAATTCACAAAAGTGAAAAATAATCAATATAAATATTTAAATACATTATCTAAAAGATTTTCAAAAATATAATCTTTATTTTTTTATTTATTAAGATTTATTCTATTTTTTTTTATTTTATATGTATTCTTAATTTTTTTTATCTAAAAAAACATTTTTATTTATTTAATAGTTATTTAAATTTATATAAAAATTATTTTATTTTTACATGCTCAAAATTATTTTATTTATTTATTTAAAAAGTTATTTTTATAATTTTATATGTTTTTGGAAACATATATGTAAGATTGTATAATAATATTTTCTTCACTTAAAATCCTTATTTAATGCATTTTTTTAAATATAATTATTTTGTTTATTTTAAGTTGTCAAATCAATCGATATATTTTTATTTTATTATAAAATTTTAAAAATAATTAAGTTTTAAACTGCCTTCTATTGATTCTTATTATCCTTACTCCTCCACTTTTATTTTATAGTAAATTTGTATATATTATTCTAAAAATATTTGCTTTTAGAATTAATGTCGTAAATGTAGAAATGTTTGAATTATTCTTGGCAGTGTTGAGGTGTGTGGTACAATTCCGTGCATATACATTGCTTCCACATTTGGTGGAAATGAGTAGCAATGAGGAACCTTACACAACAAAGAGGCAGCTAACTTGAAGTTAATGCTATGGGCCGAGTTTATTGATCACGGCTTGAGTTAAAGTGGAACCCATATTAAGCTTGATCCACCTAAAGCGATGCTTGCTTAGTGTGTGACGTTCTTGACCCTTGTTGTGAAACTTGAATTTAAACTTTTAATTGTCCCGATTAGCAAAGTTTGCCCTTTATCTCCCACGCTTTTTGGGCTCTACATTGATAAGTTGGAAGCTTGGTTAAGCAAGGATGGAGGGGACGGTATCCAATTAGCAGGTTATGTAGTGAAATTACTTCTTTATGCTGACGATCTTATTTTGATTTCAAAAACAGCTCATGGGTTAAGAGAACATTTGAAAGCTTTAGAACACTTCTGTCAGGAAGTGGGGATGCAAGTGAACACCACCAAAACCAAAATCATGATTTTCTCTTTGAATAGAAAAGAAAAACAACATATCTTTCCTTTTGAAGGTAGTCCACTCGATATAGTGAAAGAATACAAGTATCTTGGGATTGATTTTCACCATAAGCTCAGCTGGGAGACCCGTCGCACGAAAAGGATACAGGGAGGGTGGAAAGCCTCTTTCCTGCTGCAAAACAGATGTAGGAAAGCTGAACTTTGGGATTGGAAAACCAAGAAAACTCTTTTTGGTTTACTTGTCACGCCAGTTGTACTTTATGGGTGTGAAGTGTGGGGAAGCAATATGTCAAATTGCAGCTGGAGACAAATTGAAAGAATCCAAAAACACCTAATAACAAGCAATCTCAAAGATAAGGCCACGGTCCCATATGAAATTCTTTTAGCTGAAGCGGGGGCTTTTCCCTTGGAGGCATCGGCGATAACTCGGTTGATAAGTTATCTAAAGAAGATTGAAAACATGGACAACCACCGGTGGCCCAAAGCGGTTATGGAGGAGGTGCTAAACCGTAGAAAGAAAACTTGGATGAAGCAGAACAACAAGTGGCTGAACAAGTGGGACATCAATTTGCAAGAGTGTCCCAACACCAATAGTGAAATAAAAGATTACGTGAAGGAAAAATTTAGGACTACCATGTGGTCAAATCAGATTGGGCGAAAAAAGCATACTACATCAAAGAGTTTAACCTGACAAAGGATCATGGTGAAAAAATGTATTTAGGGGCTGCTATTAAAGGGAAAGCGAGGGTGTTAATAGCACAGATGAGGACAGGATCACATCATCTTAGGTGCGAGACCGGTAGATGGAAGTCTCCTAAGGAAACGTGGGAAGAAAGAACCTGCATATTCTGCAATAAGAGGGTGGTTGAGACAGAGCGACACTTCCTCATGGAATGCATAGTTTATGAAGACATCCGTAAACAGTATGCAAATAGTTTGGGTATGGACGATATGCAGCAGTTATTCGAGGAGGATAAGATCAACCAGACGACCAGCCTTCTAGTCAAAATCAATAGTAGGAGATCTGATTTAGAAAAGAGCATGAAAGAAAATTAAGTTGTGTCTTGGTCCCATAGACTGTTTAGTCTCGTGGACGTCATTAAAATCTTTCATTCATTCATTCAATTTAACACGGAAGTTCTTGATCTTCAATTACCCAAGTCACTAATATGTGATTTTCTATAGTCAAAATCTTTATATATATATATATATGCTAGAGGCACTTTTAATTAGCATTAACCCAACTCTTATTTTAATATTCTTTGAGAAACATGAGATAGTAATATATAAGAAAGCATAGTTTTATTTTTTTGGATATCACTTAAGTGTAAATACGAGCCAAATGCTATAGAAATTGAGTGTAAAAATAATAATAATAATAAAAAGAAAACCCGAATTTTTATTGTGTTAAATAGTTTTAATTTCCTCCTACTTTCCTCACGTGGAGTTAAAGAATGACCCATATTTACTTTATTTTATTTTATTAGATAAGAGATGGTAGTATTAAAAAAAATTATATAGATTAGAAGTTGTATAAAAATAATAAAATGAATATCTTAAAGAAAAGATAGAGAAAATTAATTGATTTCTTAATTTAAAAGATACAAAATTATTTTTTATGGTAAAAATAATATTTATAAATTTTAAGAGCTATATATATATGGAATATTATGTGGAAATCACCAGGTTTCCTTCCCCAATTGCTTGAACCACTTGGTAAAGTCATTCGAATGGATGACACTGTGAGATTGGTTCCTCATATGGATGCCAGGATACTTATTTCGTTGAATCCTGGTCAAGAGATTCCAGATGATATTAACATTAACATCTCTGAGGATAATTACTCTTGTCCTATTGAAATTCTTGGGGGTCTGAACGCTTGTTTCTTGTGTAGAAGAGAAGGGCATTTGAGGAAGGAATGCCCCATCCTTAAGAAAAAACCTATGCCGGCTAAGCCCTCGCCTCTCCAAAAATCCACTGATACTGCTAACCCTAATGTGGAATCCTCTGTGAACAAAACCCCTCATATAGTTGAGCCTTCTAATCCCCTCCCCACTATGGCTTCCAACTCCCCGTCCATCCCTGCTGCCCTTTCCCATACTTTAATCTCAGCTAATTCCTTGTCCTTTTAGAATGAGACTCAAAATGACGGGTTCCAAACTATGACAAAAAAATCCAATAAGCGTAGACGAAGGACCAATAAGTCAGTTAACACCTCCATTGCGGGCTCCCTATCCTTAAATCCTCTACTAGCCTCCAGCACGAACAACCCCGTCCTGGCCGTCTCACAGGAAACCCAAATTAGTTCCCCCCCAACAAGTTTGATCAACAAGGACCCCTCTAACAATTGCATTGACTCGGCGCCTCCCCAAAACTTCCCTCGTAAGATCTTCAAAGAGCTTAGTGACGACTGTATGCTTGAGGTCATCCTTGCTTGTAAGCACTCATCTGATTCCGCTAATCTCCACCCAAAGCAATTCATGGATGTGGATATCCTGTCCCCTGCTGTTTCAGATAATGATGATGAATTCAAGGGAGATTTACCCACATCTAAACAATGGGGGAGGCATTTGGGCTCCAAAAATAAGAACTCCAGTAAAAAGCATGGGGATATCCCTTCTGTAGCTATGGCCCCAATTGTGGGGTCCAAAGACCATTGTTCCCCCCCCGCATGTTTCCTCATGAATTGCATCTCATGGAACATAAGGGGGCTTGAATCCCCTGACAGGAAGTTTGTTATTAAGCATTATTTAGATACCTGTAATTCCATGGACTTCTTGATGTTGCAAGAGATTAAAGCTATTGGATTCGTACTTAAATCCAATCTTAACTTCCTTTGGAAAGATGCTATCAAATACTGTACTAACCACCCTAGGGGCAGGGGTGGAGTTGCGCTTCTGGTTAACTACATGGGAGAATTATATCACTAGCAATGGGCTCTCCCCTTGTAACAGAGCAGTGTGGATTACTATTAATTACAATAACAATGTCTTTGGCATATGCTCTATTTATGCCTCAAATGATTTTAGGGAGAGAGTGAGCCTCTAGGACTGACTAGCTGCTCTCCCCAATATCCTGTGGCTTGTGGGAGGGGATTTCAATATGATTGAATCCCAGGAGGAAAAATTTGGTGGTCTTCCGTTTGCTTGGAAAGACCTGGAAAAAATTCACTGGAATAGAATGAAAAATGCTAAACATTTCTTTGACCCCTTGGCTGGAAATAAAGACACAAATCCAGGCTTATGGCATACTTGGTGTAATTTCCAACAAGGTCCCTCTAGAATATATTCTAGACTTGACTGTTTCTATGCTAATAAAAATTTCTTCTCTGTTTTTCCTAATAACCTGGGCAACTTTTTCCTCGTCACCTCCACTTCCCTCTCTGATCACCATCCTATCTCCACTTGTATTAGAATTAATAATTCCCCTATGTGCAGCAAAGGCTCCAATCCCAAGTTTATCTTGAATTCTAGTCTTCTTAAAGATGAGGACACTCATGTTGCCATTTATATCATTAGACTCATTAACAGGAATAACTTTCCCACCAGCTCTCACACAGATAGATGGAACATGAACATTCTCGATTGGAAGAATCTGTTAAAGACCATTGGCCAAAAAAGGGCCAAAGACTATAGGTTTACCAAAAAAAATCTCTCCTCTGACCTTTAGAAAGCTGAAACTAACATCCAAGCCAATCCCTCAGACTATGATCTCATCTCTCATGTGATTAATGCTAAGGAAGCCCTTAGACAACACCAATAGGTTAAAACTAGAGGCACCAAAATTAGATCCCGTGCTCACTGGCTACAGTTTGGTGATCGTGGCTCTAAATTTTTCTTTAACCTCATCAAGCATAAATAGTCCAATGAAACTATAGAGAGAATTATAGTTGATAATTAAGAAATAACTGACCTTGACAACATCAAAGAGGCCTTTGCTAAATTTTACCAAAATCTTTTTGCCTCTGAGGATTCGGAGGAGGCTACTTCCCTTAGAAATCAGTGCAGATCTCTTATCCCTAATAGGATCTCCACTATAGATGTTGACCTGCTGTCTAAAGATATCTCCTTGGAGGAAATTGAAAAAGCCATTAACTCCCTTAATAATGACAAGGCCCCTGGGCCCGATGGCCTCCTTGTGGAGTTTTACAAGGCTAATATTAGTTGGAAATGCAAACATCTTCAAGATATCTACTCGGAAGCCCTAGCTAGGGGTTCCCTGGGTAGCTCCATCAATAGGGGTATTATTAAGTTGATTCCTAAGGATGGGGACAAAGCTCTCATTAAAAATTGGAGACCTATCACTCTCCTTAATGTTTCCTATAAATTTTTTGCCAAGATCCTGGCTCTGAGACTTGAGAATATCCTGCCCAAATTTGTTTGTTCTACCCAAATTGGTTTCATTAAAGGAAGGTATATTCTTGAGAATCTGATCACCAGCTGGGAAGCCATGAATTGGGCCAATTACTCTCAGCAAAATTTTGCTATGTTTCTTCTGGATTTTCGAAAAGGCCTATGACAGGGTGGAATGGAGCTTTATCTCCATGATGCTTGAGGCTTTTGGATTTCCTAGTGTTTTCTGCAATTCTGTTAATATGTTGCTCAATGATGCTTTCGCCCAGGTTGATGTTAATGGCTCCCTTTCAGACTCCTTCCCCCTTGGTAGATCCATCAGGCAAGGTTGCCCCTTGGCCCCTGCCCTCTTTGTTATTGCCTCTGATGCCCTGTATTACATTCTTAGAGATAACTCAATCTCCCCTGCTGTCAGGGGCATATCTCTCCCTAATAATGAAGAGCTTATAAACTGCCAATTTGCAGATGATACTGCTATTTTCTTTGAAGCCATTGCTGACAACTTTGAAGCTCTACAAAACAAACTCAAATTTTTTTGCACTATTTCTAGCACTCGTTTATCCCACTCCAAATCTATATGTCTTGGATGGGATGAGTAGCCCCCTGACTGGTTTAAAAACTATGATTTTCAATGGGGAGGTCCGCATAAAATTGTGAGATATTTGGGCATACCTTTTTCTATTGAACCCTCCCTTAAGGATATGTGGTCTTGGGTTAAAGATAAAATCACTAAGAAGTTGGATAAGTGGCACAACAGATCTTTATCCTTGGCTGGCAGAGTTCAAGTCTGCCAAAAAATTCTTTCTTCCTACAATATCTACTATTCCTCAGCTTGGATGTTCAGTAATTACCAAATCTTGGAAATACAAAAGGCCGTCAGAAACTTTCTCTGGTCTGATGGTAAAGGAAATAGAAAGATGCATGTTGTTAAATGGGATTGGTGCCATACTGATAAGCTCCTTGGGGGCTTGGGCTTGAAGGATCTTAAACTCCAAGGGATTGCCCTTGCCGCCAAGTGGATTTTTCACTCTATGGATGGTAATGATCCATGGAAGATCCTTGTTAGGAACAATATAGAAAGGGGATTCCCCAAAAATGCAAAATCTTGGAAGAATATGCCTTTTAATGATCTGATTATTGGCAACTTTCCTATTGTTGTACAAGGATCTGCTATCTTTAGATCCATATGGAAAGCTTGGAATCATGTCAGGAAATATATTACTAACAAGGCCTTCCATGATGATAATCAGCTATATGGTGAAAGGTCCATCTGGTGGAACTTGCACTCATCTGGCAAACCCCTCGCCCTCTCCCAAGGCTGCTCTGCTAGATACTGGTCTAATATGGGCATTTCTCAATTGGCTGACCTCTTTGAGCATGACAGGATAATCAGTTGGGATGATCTTAGAAGCAATTTTGATATCCCGGCCTCCCAGAAGAAAACTTATAATATGATTCTTAAAGCTACCAAGGACTTACCTACTACTTGTCATATGGACTCTCATAGATATTTAAACTGTAAATGGCTGGATGGGACCATTATATCCAAAATCAAAGCTAAAAACATCTACAATGTGATTGGATATAATGATGCCATCATTGACCATGTCAATTTTGTTTGGTACTCCACCCTTGACATCTGCTCTTGGAAGAAATATTTTGATATATTGTGGAAAGGCCCTATTGAGCCTAAGATAAAATGTTTTAAATGGCTGTTGGTTCTTGACAGACTCCCAATTAGAAAAGATAACTCTGCGGCTGATTACTGTAACTTGTGCAGACTACCTGAGTCTGGTAGACACATTCTCTTTGACTGTATTTTTGCTAAGGAAATTTGGCATATGTTTGGTATCACTTATCCTATGAATATTAATATTCTTGAAATTATTACTGGGCATATTGATGGGCTAAAAAAAGATACTAATCTGTTTTGGAACATTCTCTCTTCTAATATTTTATGGCAGATTTGGAAATGTAGAAACGAGGAAAGGTATCAAAACAACCCCAGAGTTCTTACTGAGTCTTTTCGAAAACTCACATATTTTAAAATCTTCTTGCAGGTTCATACTACTATGTTGATTGATAAGGAAAAGCTCAAAAGGTTCCTAAAGACGGGATATGCCACTTTCTTCATCTTTGAGATGAAGGATGGATATGAATGGAGGGAGAATATGGATAACCTGTAGATGTTCGAGAGGACTTGCAAGAAGCTTAACCAGGAGGTTAAGAAAAACAAAAACTCCAAAAAGGACCAAATCCTTATGCTTGCACAAATCCAGGAGAAGAAAAACATTGTGTGGATGGAGGGATCTATGGGGTGGACTGCCTGGGTAGACACCCATGATGATATCTTACACTAGTCTTTTGGTTTCCTTCTTGTATCTATGTATAGGACTATCTGATATGTAGATTCGTGATACTCTTGATGTGAGGCTTGGCCTCTTATTTTTGTACATTTCGATGTAACTGGTTATGTTTTTGTGACCCCCTTATATATAATACAAAAATAATAAAATTATAAATAAGAAAATAATTAAACAAATATTATGTCGGGTTCATGGATTAGTTTAGTAAATAAAATAATTGAATATTTTGAAGAAAAAGATAGATAGGATAAAAGTTTGGAAGGTAATTATATTTTTCTTGATTTAAAGATATGGAAAAATATTTATATTGTAAAAAAATAATTTTGTATGTGAATCAAATCTTTATTATTTTCATGGATGCAATAAGTATTTTCCTTTGATAGCTCAACTCCTTTAGATTAAGGAAATTCTGCCCATAAAGTAAAGTTTCCAAATTATTTTGTACCTTCATTGTTAGTTTTCCAAATTAATTGGTTTTAACAATGTTATCAAGTTATAAGAGCATGCTTAAAATTTTACAGCATCAAGGGCTGCCAAGGAATTTTTAGTGACAGATTTTATGATTGCCCTCTGGACCTCTGAACCATTGTATCAATCCTTACCCTACCTTTCTTATCTACACCATGCTATATGTGGTTTACATCTAACTTATAAATTATATCTTTCACATGGGATGGTGTACATGAACTTCGAGCTCTTTTAGGAATGCACTCCAAAATCCCTAGAATGAATATGCATCTTACATGTTTTAGAATTTGAGCTCTTTTAGTGTATGCTATTGATTATCTCATTCAAAATGCCACCAAAAACATCAAATTTGGTTCACAATAAATTAACTTCAACTTCAGTTGAAGTGAAGGATACAATAAGACCATAAAAATAACAATGAGAAAAAAAAATTGAATAGAAAAGAAATGGATAGAAAACAATCTCCTCTCACCTAGGGTGAGGCAAACAATATTGTTCAAAGTTAAGCCTAGGGTTCAATTTGAGTTAGATTTATGGTCCATAATTAGGGTTATGGTTCAAATAGACTTAAGATGGTTCAATTATAGTTAAGCTTAGGGTTGGGGTTATGATGGAGCAAACATTAGATTAATTAGAGTTAGGGTTAGGGTTATAGTTAGCGATATAATAAGGATTACGATTGGGTTAGCATTAAGATTAGTGTTAGGATTATGGTTAGAGATAAGGTCAAGATTAGGGTTAGGGTTAGGGTTAGAGCTAGAATTAGGATTAGGGTTTGGGTTTGAGTAAGGAGTTAGGGTTAGGGTTAGAGATAGGATTAGGATTAGGGTTAGGAGTTAGGGTTAGGGTTAGAGATAAAATTAGGATTAGGGTTAGTATTAGGGTTAGGTTAGGGTTAGAGATAGAATTAGGATTAGGGATAGTATTAGGGTTAGGGTTAGGGTTAGAAATAGGGTTAGGGTTAGGGGTCGGGTTTGGTTAGTGATAGAAATAGAATTAGGATTAGGGTTGTCATTTGTCTTCAAATTAGGGTTAGGGCTAGGGTTAGGGCTAGGATTAGAGATAATGTAAGGATTAAGGTTAGGGTTAAAGATAGAATTAAAATTAGGATTACAATTATGGTTAGAAATAGAATTAGGATTAGTGTTGCAATTAGTGTAAGGATTAGGGTTAGGGTTAGGGTTAGAGATAGAATTAGGATTAGGATTGGGGTTGGGGTTTATGTTAGGATTATTATTATGATTAGGCTTAGGGTTAGGTTAGAGATAGGGTTAGGATTAGGGTTAATGTTAGGGTTAGAGATAGAATTAGGATCGGGGTTAGAAATAAAATTAGGGTTAGGGTTTGGGTTAGTGTTAATATTAGGGTTAGGGTAAGGCATAAAGTTAAAATTAGGATTAGGGTTAGGGTTAGCATTACAAAGAAGGTGACAATTAGGGTGATGGTTAGAGATAGGGTAAAGATTAGGGTTAGGGTTAGAGATACAATTAGGTTTAGGGTTGAGGTTTTTGTTATGATTAGGTTTAGGGTTAGGGTTTTGGTTAGATATGGAGTGAAGATTAGGGTTAGGTTACAATTAGAGATAGTATTAGGGTTAGGATTAGTTGGGGTTAGGTTAGAGATAGGGACAACATTAGGATTAGGGTTAGGGTTAGAGATAGAATTAGGATTAGGATTGAGGTTTCTATGAGGGGAGCAATGTCTTTCAAAGTTTGGGCTAGAGTTCAATTAGAGTTAGTGTTATGGCACAATTAGGGTTAGGGTTAAAATAGACTTAAGATGGTTTAATTAGGGTTAGGGTTATGATGGAGTCAACATTAAATTAATTAGGGTTAGGGTTAGGATTTGGAATAGGGTCAGGGTTAGAGATAGAATTAGGATTAGGGTTAGTATAAAGGTTAGGGTTAGGGTTAGAAATAGGGTTAGGATTAAGGTTCAGGTTCGGGTTAGTGATACAAATAGAATTAGGATTAGGGTTATGGTTTGTGTTCAGATTAGGGTTAGGGTTAGGGTTAGAGTTAGGTTCAAGATTAGGGTTCAGGTTAGGGATATAATTAGGATTAGGGTTAGGGTTAGAGATAGGTTCAAGATTAGGGTTAAGTTTAGAGATAGAATTAGGATTAGGATTAGGGTTAGGGTTAGGGTTAGGGTTAAAGATAGGGTTAGGATTAGGGTTATGGTTAGGGTCTGTGTTAGAGATATAAATCAAATTAGGATTAGTGTTAGGGTTTGTGCTATGATTAGGGTTAGGGTTGAGGTTTTTGTTATGATTATGTTTAGGGTTAGGGTTTTGGTTAGAGATAGAGTGAAGATTAGGGTTAGGTTACAATTAGAGAGAATTAGGGTTAGGGTTAGGATTAGTTGGGGTTAGGTTAGAAATAAGGCTAGGATTACAATTAGGGTTAGGGTTAGAGATAGGATTACCATATTAGGATTGAGGTTTGTGTGAGGGGAGCAATGTCTTTCAAAGTTAGGGCTAGAGTTCAATTAGAGTTAGTGTTATGACACAATTAGGGTTAGGGTTCAAATAGACTTAAGATGGTTTAATTAGGGTTAAGTTAGGGTTAGGGTTAGTATTAGTGCTAAATTAGGGTTAGGGTACAATTAGGGTTATGATTCAAATAGGGTTTAATTAAACTTTCAGTCTAATTAGGGTTAAGGTTGTGATAAGGATTCAAAGATAAAGCTTGGGATTAGGGTTAAGGTTCAAGTTTAATTTAGTTAGGGTTAGTGTTAGGGTTAGGTTAAGTGTTAGGGTTTAATTAGCATTAGCGTTAGGGTTAAGATTACACTTCAATTAGGGTTAGAGTTTGAAGTGAGTTTAGGGTTATTGTTAGTAGTAAATTAGAGACATGATATAATTAGAGTTAGGGTTTGAGTTCAATTAGAGTTTAATTAGGATTCAATTAGGGTTGGGGTTACTATTAAATTAATTAGGGCTAGGTTTAGGATTGGGATTAGGGTTATGGTTAGAGATATAATTAAGATTAGGGTTGGGTTAGCATTAGGATTAAGGTTAGGGTTAGGGTTAGAGATAGGGTCAAGATTAGGGTTCGGGTTAGGGATATAATTAGGATTAGGGTTAGGGTTAGGGTTTGATTAAGGATTAGGGTTAGGGTTAGGGTTAGGGTTAGAGATAGGGTTAGGATTAGGGTTAGGGTTTATGTTAGAGATAGAAATCAAATTAGGATTAGTGTTAGGGATTGTGCTAGGATTAGGGTTACGGTTGAGGTTTTTGTTATGATTAGGTTTAGGGTTAGGGTTTTGGTTAGAGATAGAGTGAAGATTAGGGTTAGGTTATAATTAGAGAGAATTAGGGTTAGGGTTAGGATTAATTCGGGTTAGGTTAGAGATAGGGCTAGGATTACAATTAGGGTTAGGGTTAGAGAAAGGATTACCTGATTAGAATTGAGGTTTGTGTGAGGGGAGCAATGCCTTTTAAAGTTAGGGCTAGAGAGTTCAATTAGAGTTAGTGTTATGGAACAATTAGGGTTAGGGTTCAAATAGATTTAAGATGGTTTAATTAGGGTTAAGGTTAGGGTTAGGGTTAGTATTAGTGCTAAATTAGGGTTAGGGTACAATTAGGGTTATGATTCAAATAGGGTTTAATTAAGCTTTCAGTCTAATTAGGGTTAAGGTTGTGAGAAGGATTCAAAGATAAAGCTTGGGGTTAGGGTTAGGGTTCAAGTTCAATATAGTTAGGGTTAGTATTAGGGTTAGGTTAAGGGTTGGGTTTAATTAGCATTAGCATTAGGGTTAAGATTACACTTCAATTAGGGTTAGGGTTACAATTCAAATTGCGTTAAATTTTAATTAGGGTTAGTACTGTATTAAGATTCAATCATTCTAACTCCAACCCTAACTCTAATTCTATCTCTAACCCTAACCCTAACCTTAATATTAATCATAATCTTGACCCTAATGCTAACCCTAACTGTGATATAAATTGTAACCCTAATGCTAACCCTAATTGTGATATAAATCATAACCCTAAATTTTAACCCTAAGCATAAACCTAATTATATTAATTTATTCAATGTATAACACTAAACCTCAACACTAAATCATAATGCTAACTATAACCCTAATCATAATTCTAAACGTTGACCCTCACCATAACCATAATTGTAAACCAAATCCTAACCCTAATGTTAATCTTAACCTTAATCCTAACCTTGACCCTAACCCTAACCCAAACCATAGCCCTGACCAAATATAAATCCTTACCCTACCCCTAATTATAATTCCAATCCAAACCTTAATAGTAATTCCAACCCTACCCTTAACACTAACCAAACCCTTATTCCTAAAACTTGTTATAATTATAATCCAAACCCTAACCCTAACCATATTTCTCACACTAACTATGACCATAAACCCAACCTT
>VDFB02203872.1:0-10329 GCA_007258455.2 Sequoia sempervirens | reverse complement strand
AGTGAGTCGAGGACATTTATGTCAACGTTGTACTCCATCCTCATTGTTTGCATCATAAGCTTGGTCAAGCTTATCACGAACACTCCTTGCTTGGCATTGCACATCAAAGGGAAAATAATCCAACAACCCTTGTCTAAGCATCTCAAAATTGCAAGTTATCAATATTCTAAAGAGCATATAATAGAGAAAAAATAAATTTGGTGTTGTCTACAACACAATTATGACTTTCATATGTATTAGCAGTATTACTAGCATCACCTATACAACAAACATTCAATCAATATTGTAATTTTTTGTTTAAAAGAAAAAAGGAATGAGATGTACAACTGGCATCACCTATACAACAAACATTCAATCCATATTGTAATTTTTTGTCTAAAAGAAAAAAGGAATGAGATGTACAATAATTAGATTTACTTACAACTCTTTCCAACTAAACATGAATAGTTCTGCATGGAATCCATTATTGTGTAACCTCCCAATGTTTCCAATGCAAAGCCTTGCAAAGTCTTTAGCACCCAACAAATTACCTCATCTATGTCTTCTAAATCAAGGATGAATTTGATTGAAGAATACCTCAGTGAAGAAGAATCCAGAATGTTTGTTGAAGAAATCGCACATTCTTTTTAGTTTAATAGAGATTGGAAAACTGAATAGCAAACTAAAAAAGATTAACACTGCAATATTATTCAACTGCTAAAACTGAAAAATTGCAATGTTGAAAATAAAGTTTTGTATATTAAAAAATGTGTATAATCAGCTATAGTATGACTCTATATAAAGAGTTTCAAAGTAGCTCATCGAAGCTAGGATCCAAAGAAAACTTTGTAAAAAAGCATGTTTTTATGATGCAAGGTAAACAAAGCTTTAAAACAAAGTTAAATTAAGGAAACTATCGTAGTATACAAACTGTAGCATTAAAATGTTTTAAAAGCTAAAACTAAAATAAGGAAATCTAAAAGTACCAAACCCACAAAAAGAAAAAAGAAAAAGAACCTCTAACATTTTGAGCCCAAACCAATAAATAGCTCATAATATCTTGAAAACATGTTTGTAAAGGCAGAGTACATAAATTGTAATTTTTTTTATGAAAATGTCAACTATAAAAACCCATTTTTTAATCCTCTTGATCGGAAACCCACGATTGGCAGAAGGCTACATTTTTAATGGAAAAACTTAACTCTAAATTGCTAATGCAGTGGCAACAACCACATTTGTTTGATCAACTTTGCAAGGGCGTGACATATACATATATTAAATGGAAGTAATATATTAAATGAAACCCATATGAATTTAAATTTTAGATAGCATAGGTCAGGTGTTGCACTATGGTTTTGAAGGGTAGTCAAGTTTGTTGATAGAAATAAGGAGAAATGATTTAAAATTTGGGGTGGCAATATTCATGGTTGCATGCCATAGGATTAAAGTTTTATTTTCTTTATTCATAATCACATATAAGAACAAGAATCTTACATAATCTTTCCAAATGAAATTACTTTACACCCAACACCATGGAGAAAATGCACTTATTGGTTCTTGGCATCTTTAGAGTTGGATTCCTTCTGAGTGAGAATTCCTACACAAACCTTCGCAATGTCCCTTCTGGAAACTCTTCCCAATCTATCGTCTAAATCATCTTCTCAATTTCAGTGGCCAATTTTCCTTTGATAAGGAAGTATTTTTGTGTTCAACTAAGAAAATATTCCCTCTTTTAATCGTATAACTCTCATTTTCTTTCCATTTTTCATTCATTATTGGATAGTTAAGATTGTAGTGTTTTTTTAGTTTCCCTTCTAAAACTCCACGTCTAGCAGTTGTTTTCTTAATTATTAAGGAACACCTTGAAATAGTCTTACCATTTTTAACAATCAGTTCTAGTTTTAAAGCTGATTTAAAAAAAAAAAAAAAAACTCAAATTTGCATGATTTCATGTAAATCTCCAATTTGTTTAGTTTATTTACAATTTCCTACTCTAATTTTAATCAATTTTCCTTTTAATTTTAAAAATTATCTATCCATTACCTATTGACCGTCATTTTATGTATCTATAAAATCAAATTTTCTATTCTTTTTTTTCTTTAAGTATAATTACAAAATAAAATTATACTTAAAAATGCATTTAAAAAAATCATAATACAAATGAATTAAATAAAATCAAAACTCTAATCCTAAAAGTTTCATCATTTTTCTCTAATCAAAACTCTAATCCTAACCCTAATTGAATGATATTTTAAATTGTAACCATTTTAAAACAATATTTAAGTTTTATTGAAAATATTTAAAAAATTAAAAAAGAGAATCTCAAACAAAGCTGACAACTTTCATAAAAAGAATAATGACTTTTTTTTTTTCAAAAGATAAGAAGATAAGATTTAAGTGTGGATATGGATTTGAATGTCATTTGAATGTCAATTTCTAGCTGAAGAGTTTTCTAACACATTGCTTTTTGGTGGATGCCATTGTAATACACCTCTTGGCATAAATAATAATAAGTGCTAAATAATGAAATTAAATAAAATTTGATAAATCTAGATTTTTTCCTTACAAAAATTAAATATTATTGATTTTGAAATATTTTTATATAGATTTAAAACATAAAGCAATGTAAATGAAAAAAAAACCTACCATTGAATTGACAAAAAAACATTGCAAATGGAAATAGAATGTTCCCATCCAGCTAGAAAATCAATATTTATCTAGATTTTGCATGATAGGTGGGATTTTGGATCCTTTTACCATTAAATGGTAGTTGGTTTACCATTAAATTAGAACTAGAACTTGTTTTCCGACAACTCAAGAGTGGTTTGAGGTGTGAAACTTGTTTCAAGTTCAAATCTCACACTATATGTAGCCTATCAACTAATAAAATACAATGAAAAAATAAAAATTAAAAAATTCCTACATAAGTAATAAGTATTTTGGCAGTCTTATTTAATATTTTGTTTATGAGCAATGTAAGAAATAAAATTGGAGATAGAAAAACATAACTGAATGGTTTTGACTATGATACGATATTTCTTGATGCTAAAATTGAATATGAAATCGAAGATAGAAAATATAACTAAATGATTTTGAACACGATATGCTGCGTTGACATTAAATAGATGTATCCAACTATAATTCACCTAGTTTGTATTACTTTTAGGTGTACACTTCTCTACAAAACACACAAGACAATAGAGACTAATCTAGTAAATATATTTACACCGAGAGGCTGCATGATTGAATGGTGCATCCATCAAAAAAAAAAAATCAATGTAAGGAAAAACTCTTTAGTTTGAATTTGACATTCAAATGACATGCAACTAGCATAACTACATTCATTGTATGTAGACATTTTTTCACGTAGATTTAAAGTAGATTTTAAAATGGTTTTAAATCGATTTGATATCTTATTCACTCTAAAATACTTATTTTTTATATCATAATCAATTTTATAATGATTTCATTTTTATTATTATTAATACTAAAATTTAATATTAATAATTATAATTAATTTAATTATAGTAATTATTATGATAAATTAGTATTTATATAACATTATTATTTATATAAATACGTCGAGAGTTATCTTCTTGAGACTTTTCATCATTTTTTTCATTGCAATAGTATTTCATCATTCATATTATAATTATAAAGATTTTTTAATTTTATAATATATATTTATACATTATTTTTATTTTGAATGTTAGAAAGATAAATTAAAGTGAAATAAAAATAATTACACCGAGAGTTATGTCAAGAGAAAGTGGCGGTAATGTTGTTTTTTTAGATTTTAAAATAATTTAATTAAAAAAATAAACTAAATACTTAGTATCATTTAACAAATTTTAAATTTTAGGGTGTGTTAGCTCTCAAAACGAGGAGATGCCTCAAGAGGTTGCCAATCTCTTGATACACTCCCTTTGTAACATACAAGGCTGAAAGAATTCAACCTCTACCTTTAGGTGCTGCAAAAACCTGGAGGGTTGTACCTCTCCTGAATAATGCGTACTTAACTTGTAATCAATCTTCTTATAACAACTTGTTCACCATGGCAGATGGGAGTGAACAATTATAATTCAACTTGAAAATGGTAACAATACTCTAGTCTAGATTCTAAAATGCTCAATTTTAAAAGATGTAAAGAGAATGAATGAATTCAAAAATGATAAAATGCAAAGACCAGTGCCTTATTGGGTATGCAAAGTCAAATGAAATCAAATGAGCAACACTTTATGGAGAAAACTCAAATTATCTGGCATATATTTTGTTTACAACTTGTATAAACATGCAAAACTATGACTACTAAGCTCTACTTGAATAATCCAATTGAATCTCTCTGATTACTGTGATTAACTAAAAGGATTTAGTCTTTACTTGAAAGAACCACCTCAATCAATCACACAAGTACAAAAATGCACCGATAAATCGAATACAAACTTGTTATATCAATTTAAACAACCAGAAAGAGTCCATCTTGGAGACAACTTAGCCATACTTTCATCAAATTCAACAGATAATTGAGACCAAAAATGTGCAGCAACATCAATTGACTTTCATAAATACCTCCAATTTGAAAACATGCATCATAGTCTCTGATCTGATGAATCTATAGTACTGTATCCATCATAAATTGCCTACTGTATATCAAATAACTAATAGCTCATCTAAAAAATCTCCCCCTTTTACAATTGCAAAAATGCCTATTTATACACAAGCATTTGAAGAAAATATCATATTGAGATCACATGTCGGCCCAGCACAAAATTCGGGCTCCAATCGAGCTGGCAAGCAACGGTCATCAAGCAAATACATGTCGGCCTCAGCAATTTTTATTTCTATTGTTCACCTTCGAACAATCGGCGAGACATAATGCATCATCCTGTCGAAGGCAATTCAAACGCTATCATCCTATGTGTATTCTGCTTTCGCCGTGACTGTCGACCGTCGGGGAGACATCATAGAGATTTCAATATGTTTCATTGAGAGCACATTTCTATTATGTTCACTTCCAATCAGTGAGACACAAGGACATCTCTTACCAATGTGCTCCTTTTGTCTCATTTACTGTCGCCGTAGCTTCCATCCATCAGTGACCACACCGATAATTTTATCTCCCACCCAAAGTCATTTAGAAGAAAGCTCTTGCATTGTCAGTGAGACATATAGATATCGCCATGACATCCTCACGAAAACAAAAACTCATGCCGATATGATGTATTCTATTCCCCCGGTCGACAAGACAAGAAGACCTCGCTGAGACATAATGCCGATACTACCTAGCTGCGCTGATAGACTTCCACATGTGCATAAGTCAGGGAGACATGTTGAATTCGGTGAGACCCTACCCCGATAGCCATAACATATGCCGATAGATGTCTCTGTTGTCACCAACACAAGATGAAGGTTATGCCGACAACCAACCATGAACAAATAGTAGTCACTATGACAAAATAAAGGTCCTGCTGAATGCCACCTGCAAACAAACTTCAATCGATGTGACATTAAATGAGTCTTTCCGATAGGCAACACAGACTCATGCAAGCGGAAAACACAGAATTGATCGAGGAGATAGGAATGAACCTATGTCAATATGGATCCAGACATGAAAAATGCATAACTCGATTGATTCAATGGGACAATATGGCAAACAATAGATGAAAAATGCCTACGGTAGGACCAAATCATGAAATTTATGAGTGAAAACTCATGTAAAAACACCAGATTTTTACAGTCCTTAACACCACCAATTCATGCAAATATTATGCATGATTGATCATCCTCACTTAATTGAAAGTATCCACCTATTATATGTCATGCAACTAAAGTCAAATGAATTAAACTAGCATTCAACTCAAAGTAACTACATGCAACTAAAGATAACTTAACCATAACTGAACTGATACTAAACTAAACTCCACTCATGTAAATATCAATCCCTAACTTGTAGGATCTTTACATGAATTACTGAAGTGTTATCAATCCTCCAAACAGTTAACTTAAGCAAGGTGGGTTCCACCTTCCATGTGGGCTCCCCATGTGCTCCTATTTTGTAGGAGCTCTTCTTGGATGCCCCCACATGTTCCTATCATTTAGTAATAATTACAAATGGCAATTTACATGTTCATTTCATTTGAATTTAATCTCTTTATAATCCTAGTGTTGGGGAACACTTTCCAAGAACTTAGGAGATACATGAAATATGTTTAGGATTGCAATTAAATGGCATCATAATCCCAACATTCTCCCAATTGACATTATACATTACAATTATTCTAAACAAGTAATCATTTTATAAATCAAGTATAGTACTCAAGGCCAATGGCCTTCCTGCACCAAGAGAACTTATCTGCAACATTGATCAAGGTGTCAACTTTCTCAATCAATACCTTTCCCAAGTCTTTGTAACCAAACTATCATAGGTAGAACTTCATGCTATCAACATAACAATACTAATCTAAAAGCAAGTCCATGTATATCCACCATCCTACAAAATAATACTTCAAGGTAATAACACACAGACATGCGATAATCTGAAGTAACTCACTATAGTAAGGTGTGACCAGTCCAAGAGAGGTGCCCCTCTCATACAGAACTCATATACCTTTTGGAACTCCCACTGCATAGGTAATGCCAAATCTGAAAACAAGATCACAACATTAACAAGTCCTCTGATAGCACTTCACATAGAGGATGTGGCTAACTCCTCTATCATAGTGTCAAAGAAGCATTATGCAAAATACATCTCATAACATAAGAACCTTCAAGAAGAAGACAATATTCCCACAAAGAGAGAACCTATAAATCAAACAATGTTCTTAGACCACACTAGCATGTTCCAAACTATGTAAAGTAAGATATCCTTCAACACTCCCAAACTAAAAGGATATCAACATCTAACCATTCAACTTATAATGAAACATAGATGTAAACCTCTCACAAAAAGTAGATCAAACTTAGCCAAACATTCCCACAACAAAAGGGAATATGCCCAAAGCCACTAACTATCTCTCATACCTCTCCTACTCAAATCCTCAAAACTAACTCAAGTTCAAGATTGCAAGGAGAACAATGGAAATACATAAAATCATGCATCTACTTCTCAATAATCCCTTAGAACTCAACTTTCAAGACTAATGTATAAGAGAAGACAAGATACATATAAATAATTCATTTGATAATTAGGTGAGAAATACCTCTTAAATCATTTTACCTGCTAAGTAGACCAAGAGTGGGATACAAGATTGTCCTATGCATACAACACCAAGTAATATAGGCTTTCAATAAAAACAACCTTCTCACCAGGTCTATGATGGACTCACATCCATTTCCAAGTGTAGGCTCCTCGATCTTTACTATTGAAAAAAATTATAATAAGTAACCATTCCAACACATATCTCTTAACATAAGAAATATCCAGCTTAACCCAAGTCTCTCTAGTATCCATGAGCACCCACCAATCAATCCATGCCAACTTCAAATGCAACCTACATAGTCATGAAGCTCCAAGCAAAAGATTAATACTCAAAACTAAAAATAACTACATCCTCTCCAAATGAAGAGAAATAACACCTTTACCAAAAACTCTAAGGGTCCTCCATGAAACAAGATGGTTAAACCTCTTCAAATCACATCAGGATAACCATGTCCTACCAAAGCTCCCACTGAACTATGATACCAAGCTATACATGGCAACAACATAAACATCAAACCATCACTGTCAAAAGCTCCCATTGAAACATGTAACCAAGCTATCCATGGCATCGTGATAACCATATCCTAAATGAATATCATCCATGGCCTCAACACAATCAAAGAATCCACTGTAAATGACACAACTCCCAAAGGTCAAGAAAACCATAATCTCTAAACCAAGAAGATAAAACACACTTCTTTTACAAATCTGCAATAGCACAATAGTAAAAGCTCCCACTACAGCCAAAAAAACCTTCAAACTTTTAAGAGAAAGGCATACCAAACTCTACCCAACAATTAGCTCTAATACCAAATGTTGAAAATGAAGGTGAAATTGTAGCCTAGAACTTATAACACTATTATACTATAGATTTAATTAAGTGTTCTTTGTTCACAATTCCTTATGTATGATTAATCTATTTAGATCAATTTTACCAATTGTATAAAGAGATGCAGATTGTAGAAGAATGAGACAATAAGATAGAAGTGACACAAAATATAATGCGGGAGAAACCCTTTCGAGAAAAAACTTTACCACCAAAATCAATAGTGCTTGTATTTTTTAACCTTAGAACAAGATTACAATAATACTATATCAATCTTGATTGATATGCTTCCTTGCCTTCAACAATTCTTCTTCACAACCTTCACAAAACTCTCATACACTTTCTACAGCACAAGCTATCCATGCATTCCATGTGACCAAGCGTGAATCCACACATCCCATGCCATGCTTGAAACCCTCACACATGCACAAGCTCAACTCTCATTAAACTCGCTAAACTTATAATTTTGCAATAAATAGATAATAATTGTATATATTAACTCATAAGAGTTGTATAATATAAGAGCACAAAGCTCCTCACAAATATCTACACCTAGATTGTGCAAGTAGAGTTCCACATTGTAACATGAAGTCAAAACCAAAGTCTCCTCAAATTAGGTGCCCCAAACTGAACACTTAACTGATCATTGGTCAAGAAAATATCTTGCAAGCATCTCCTCAAAGTTGGCACCCAAGAATGGGCCCACTTAACTGAGCCTTGTAAATATCTTCTCATACAAAAGGTGTTAACTTAAAGATGCCAACTTGGGTGCCCAAGGTGGGTCCAATTCAATCTTAGTTAACTAAAACATATATCTCCACCAATTCATGCAAACATTATGCATGATTGACTTCTTCATCTCACTAATTGAAAAGTATCTAATTCAAGTATTCATCATGTAAATCAAGTCATTAGTCATGCAACTCAATTCAACTAAAGTCAACTAGCATTCAACTCAAAACTAACTATATGCAACTAAAGATAATCGAACCATAAACAAACTGAACCGATACTAAACTAAACTAAACTCCACTCATGTAAATATCAACCCCTAACTTGTAGGATCTTACATGCATTACTAAAGTGTTATCTATTCCTCCAAACAGTTATCTTAAGCAAGGTGGGTTCCACCTTCCATGAGGGCACCCCATGTGCTCCTATTTTGTAGGACCTCTTCTTGGACGCCCCCACATGTTCCTATCATTTAGAAATAATTACAAATGTTCATTTACATGTTCATTTCATTTGAATTTAATCTCTTTCTAATCCTAGTGTTGGGGAACACTTTCCAAGGACATAGGAGATACATGAAATATGTTTAGGATTGAAATTAAATGGCATCGTATTCCCAACAATATGATCTTCATTGCAACATCTACATCATATCCAAAATTCAAGTGTTTTGGAGATCTCAGTATGAAGTTATCGCTAATAGAATATTAGCTATAATTAGAAAAAGAGCATTCACCGACCAGTCTTGGATTTTCAAGTGTGCGGACCTATCCCGTGACTTACGAATATCAGGAAACCATTTCATAAGGATGCACATTCATTGAGGAACCTTCATTTTGATCAGCATCATGTTTTTCCAATGATCAAAGGAGAATCATATATTGGGCCGACCTTTACACGTTTCATCAACTTTGGGGTTGAGACCTCTTGAGGCCGACATGGACCTTTTCCAAGCTGGGGATTGATATATATATATACATTTTGTAGTTGCATTAGAGATAGTAGAGTAGTTGTAGCAAGTGATAGTAGTGATAGATAATGGCTTTGACCCGCATTATAATTCTAGGTTGAACACCATATCATTCTGTAATCTATAAGTCAAAAGGCAGGGCATGTTGCCAGTGAATAATTGATCATTGTCCTTAGATTCATGTGGATTTGATATTCCAATTCTTTGAGTTTCTGTTGTGTTTACTCTTGCTACAAGGTTGGACAGTCCTATTCTTGGACCCTTCATCCTTGACTGCACCAAGTGGTATCAGACCGCGTTGTGGACCTTGGGAGAGGAGAGCAAAGTTGAGCAAGGAATTCCACAAGATCTTTGTGTGGATAGATCACCGACTTGAGGCAGTTTACTTGTGTTGGTCAACAGATCACCGATTGTGGGTAGTTGTGACCCTATAGCCAAATCACCGACTTGAGGCAGTTGCACTAGATCCTAGGAAGAGATGTTGCTGAGGAGAATTCATAATACTATTAATGTTGTTGGAAATATGGATGAGATGATGTAAATAATGTGAACAATGAAAGTGAGATTATATTTTGTTGAAGAAGATAGAAGAAAAGCGAACTCCCAGCCCTAATGATGAAAGTG
>VDFB02203871.1:0-11573 GCA_007258455.2 Sequoia sempervirens | reverse complement strand
TTATAACATTACACTTCATGCAAGGTTGTTACATGCATGCAAGTGTCATGCATATCAAGGAGACTCAGGATAGTCATGCAAGCATTGGATTTGTGCCATATGGAAATCCTAGGAATTCATCTTCTCCCTTGGAGTTTTATTTATTTGGTGCTTGGCCATTTTGCATAATAGGACAAGTTTGAAGATTTTAGAGATATTGTTATATTGTTGGAATCACTCTTAAAACTGTGTTACAATTGAAGACTCTTAAATGAGCTTAGCTTTATGGTTATATTGTAACCTCTTTTATATTACTAATAATATAAATGTTTGTGCTTTTGGAGTGTGGGAGTGTGGGTTTATTCTCCCAAAATGGTTTTCCCCACCTATACACAATGTTATGGTATATTATCAATTTGTATGTTTTATTTACAATATTTGAATGCACATCTAAATATATAACTAACAAGGGTTTAAATTTTTAAAATATATATATATTTCCTTCACTTAGATTGGTGTAGAAATCAAATTTCTCTTGCTTGGCCAATTTTGATCCCATTGTTGGGTTAAGGGTATTTTGTATTGATCACTATGTTAGTGGGAGATTTTAAAAATCATTTCTCATGACCTTGTAGCAAAAAAAGATGAAAAGAACATATGGAAGGATCAAGATTGAGAATTTTAATGACAACAATTTTGAGTTGTGGAAGTTCAAAATAGAATATGTGCTTGTAGAAAGAGATCTAAGAGTTGTAATATTTGGCATAAAGCCTACCAACATGACTCAAGATAATTGGGAGATGTTGGATGGTAAATCCAAGGGTTTGATAAGATTCTATATCTTTTAATTTTTGGGATATGGTGTTGTACACCATTGTATAAAATGTTATATTATAATATTGTAATTAAATAATTATTTAGTTGTGATACCTAGGCAAAGGTGGTTAATCACACCGGATATCATTTAGGGGACCACCGTATGTTGTATTGTGAAATACTGGGATTGTTATTTAATGTGTGAGAGAGATGAGATAATAAATTAATATTGGGAAAATATTTAATAAGGTGAAAACTTGGTACCCAATATTAAATAAGGGGTTAGTGGTTTTGTATTTTCATGGTTTTGTGGTGTATGGTTTTATCTTACCACTTGGTTGTGTTTATGTGAGTTTGAGTCTATAAAACAGAAAGTCGGCTGCTTCGGTGGTTGGCGGTTGGTTTGGTGAGTGGTTTGCATTATTGAGTTCTTCGGTGAGTGCATATATGTGAAGCATGTCATGGATGTGGATTCATGCTTGGACACATGGATGATTCATTGGGGAGGCTTGATGCTTCAAAGGTATTCATTGCAACTCTTGTAATATTTTATTGTTGAATAGTAGATGGAGTATGGATGCTTTTGGAGGCTTGGTTTTTCCTTCTTAAGGGTTTTCCTAGGGTATATTTTGTGATATCTTGTGACTTGTCTATTTTATCTATGCATTATGGTTACTTGTATGCATGTTTTTCTCTCATGGGGTTATGTAGGAAATGGATTAAGAATGTGGGTATAATGCATTATTTCCTAACAAGTGGTATCAAAGCTTTCATGGTTGATGGGAGGTGTGAGCTTCCAAATTTTTCTTATAACCCTTGTTTGAGTAGATTTGGTGCAAAGTTGAATCTATGGCAATGCAAGTTAGATATAAAACACATGTTGTAGGTGTTATTATGTAGATTTGGGTCTTTAGGTTGTTGATATTTGTTGGATTTATTAAAGATTTGAGACATGCAAAATTTTGGTCATAAGGGTTTCTTGGATTGAGCTTTCATATGAGGGCTTTGTAGAGGAAATTTCATGGATGACCTCTTGAGACAAAGCAGACCTCACCATTGGATCCAAGATGGCCAAGAAACAAAGATTCATATAAAATTTGTCCTATTTTAGAAAAGTTGAAAAATATGCAAAAAAAATAGCCCCAACTCAATTGTACAATTTTTTAGGTGTTTGCAAAATATATTTAAAAAAATATATTAAAATCCTATAAAATTACTTTTAAAAGGGTTTATTAAAAAATATTATTGATTTTTTTTTTTTTAAATAATAGGTCTATGGGGGGTTTGTAGACAACCCTTGAACAACCTCCACTTATGAATTTTTCATGACACAACAAGACATTACAGGTGTATCAAGCCTGAGTAATGTTGTCAGTCATTAGGGTGCCAAATCAGCAAGGCAAATCCCCTAGCTCCTATCCCCTAGTCAACTAGGAGATCAACCCACAAATAAATAGAAATTAAATCCGACTATATAAAATTTAAAATACACCTAAAATTTTTAAAATAAATAATTGAACTATTTTTAAAACCCTATTGGGTCTGCTACCAAGGCACCACCATTGTTAGTGGGCCTATTAGCTAACTGCCCAAGGGCCACCAAATTTTCCTCATAAGCCAAATTGGAGGAGTTTTTTCAAATGGGCATAATTTTCACTGAGGATGTTAGTTTTTCAAATTTTTATATTTGTTTGAAAGGCGGTTCTAAGAAATACACAATGATGTAGAATTGGTTCCATGATTTTGATATTTTGACTAGTTTTTGGAGCCCAAAATCCATATGTTCTCCATTTTACTGTTTTGGTCACAACTTTTGCACACATAATTAGATTTTTGATTTTAAATAGGTGTTGGAGAGAATTTACAATGTACTACATAGTGGATCAGATAAATTATCAATTTGTGGTGCAATATGAGGATTTTCCTGTTTTGATCACTTGTAGGTGCCTAAGATTCAAGGTGTGATTGTCTGAGCATCTAGACAAGTCAAGAGACAAAACCTTGAGGGAGTACATGTTTTTATATGATATTATGATGATATAGCTCATTGTTAGTTTGGTGCTTCCTATTATAGGTTTATATGTGTTTTTCAAAGTTAGACTTTGATGGTGACAAGTACATAGGTTGTATTTGATTTTGAGGACATGGATTGACATAAGTGGAGACTTGGAGTCTTGTATGGATGATAGTTCCAACTGCAGGTATAGTGTTGGCTATGATTATGGTATCATGGATATGTAGGTACATTTGATCATTGGAATGACATGATCATGTATGTGGTTGTTTTTTGGTGATATGGTTTGGTATTAGGAGGTTACTCTTATCTCCTTGATGCGTGTATGGCTCCTTGACTATGGTTACTGGTTTGTAGGTTACTAGTGTGATGATGAGTTTGCATGTTTTAGTGTTTTGGATCTACAAGTTATGCAATCCTTGGGTATGCACAACTCATTAGTTGTAGTGGGATGACTCCATGTGGATTGTCTATATCCATGACATTGTTCATTGTTAATGTAGAATTTGTTTGTTGGCCTTGTCTATGGTAATTTGTGCATTAGTATTTGCTTTGGGATGAGAGGATGGATGGTTAGAGTACCTAATTAGTCAGTCGTTGTAACTTGTAGCATGTGGTTTATCATAATGTCATGATATCTTGGTTGCATTTCATTGGTTACACATTTCTGTGGGATGTTTTGATAGTGATGATATTGTGGTATAGGATTGGTTCATGATGGTTTGATGGTGGTTGCATCTTCTTGGCTTGGAGATCTTGGTTCTACTTGGTATGATTGGCATTTTAGTTGCATGTGATGACATGGATGATCTTCATGGAGTAGATGGTTGTCATTATGTCATGTATAGCTAGGTATCATGGTCTAATGGGATTTTTTGGTAGTGATGTGATTCATCATTGGTGATGGTTATCTTCATGTTATTGGAGATGTGATTCTTGGTTTAGAGTGTGATTGGTATTGTGTCATGATATAATCTTGATTCTAGATTAGATTTTGGCATGGTACATGTTCTCTTGAAACTAGGATGTGCACTATTACATGTGATCTCCTAGGAGAAGATGGTTAGATGATGATGTCATGATAGGTTCCTAATTATGCAGTTGGAGCTTTGACATGTATCAATCTTTTTTGTTCTCTTGGTTCAGTTGGAGGTGATCATGGATACTTGGAAACGTGGGTGAGGTTAGAGTTCTCTTATGATTAGAGACATTTTCTTGAGATGGATACTCTTTGGAGGTTTTAGCACAAAGACCGAGGATCCTACACCTAGATATGGAAGTGAGTTCATGATGGACCTATAGAGGAGATTGTTCTTGTAGTGAGTTGTGATGACTTGGTTATCATGGAGGAGCATTCTCATTCCCCACGCTTGGTCTTCTTAGCAGTTTATCATCTAATAGGTATTTTCCATCCTATTTTTGATGTGTTTATGTTTCTTTCTTTGATTTCTCATGGGAATGAGTTAAGTCACGGTGATTGATTTTGGGAGACTCATTTGAGGATTATTTAGCATCAATTTATATTTATTTATCTTTAATGGATATGAATCTCGAGCTATGGATAGTTAGTTTTGGAGGATTCATTTTGAGAGATGTTTGGCATGGTTATCTCCTTGTAAATTTGAGTTTATATTATCATTCATTGATGAGGAGTTTATGAGATGGTTATTGGGTTGATTTCATGTTTTAGGAATGGTTACATTGAGTTTAATTTACTCAGTGGTTAGAGAGGCTTACTTTTATGTTGGCATTATACATGATTCATATGTTGTGTTTGATCTAAGAGATTGAGTGTTGTTTTGGGTGTTTTTGAGGCTTCTCATTTCGGGTTATTAGGAGATCATACTTGACACATCGTAGCACTTTAAGGTGTTGGTAGAGGGACATGTTATGGTTTACATGTTTTCTCTCTTTTCATTTTATTATTCCTTCTTGGAGGTTCATGTTCATATGATTTGGGAGGATGGTGGCAACATGTTGTGAGAGATTATGTAATTGTTGGTGTTGCATGTGTGGATCATTGTGATTTTCCTTGGTATTTCATTGTTGATTATTTACCATGCCTTGGTATGGTTTTGATTGGTAGACTTGATATAGTTTGAAATTACCCATGTAGTGGGTGTTTCTAGATATGTATGTTCATCATTGTTAGGTTTGATATAGGGAGATTGGTTGTGGTTGGGTTGCATATATTGTTGGCATGATTTTAATGATGTTATTGATACCTAGGAGGTATGTATGGTTCAATGTGTTAGCATGTGTTGTGGATGCTATTTACCATCATGTGATTTTTTTACCTTTGATAATAGCTTCTTTGAAGCCTTTGTTATCACTTGTATTTGATGCTTGTGTTCTCGGATTGGTGCATCTTCACCTTGGCATGTTCATTTTCTTCCATAGGTAGCTAGCACATGGGAGAATGAGAGGAGTGAGAGGAGTTCTTGCTTGAGATGGTGGTCACTTTGGCTTTATTGTAGGTATCTTGATGGAGCATGAGAGCATGCTAGAGATTCATGTGGTTACATGTATGGCTACGATGATGTATTTCATTGATTGATCCCTTATGAAATATAAACAAGTGGTAGAATTTTGGGATATGGTGTTGTACACCATTGCATAAAATTTTATATTATAATGATGTAATTAAATAATTATTTAGTTTCGATGAACCTAGGTGGTGTGGTTAATCACACTAGGTAATTATTGGGGGACCTCTTTAATATGTTGTATTGTAACATTGGATTATTATTTAACGTGTGAGAGAGATGAGATAATAATTTAATAGTGGGGAAATATTTAATAAAGTGAAGACTTAGTACCCAATATTAAATAAGGGTTTAGTGGTTTTGTATTCACATGGTTTTGTGGTACATGGTTTTATCTAACCACTTGGTTATATTTGTGTGAGCTTGAGTCTATAAAATCAAGCACATGTTTGGTGGTTAATGTTGTCTAGGTAAGTGGGTTGTCATTATTGAGTCTTTTTGAGGACTGCATATGTGAAGTATGGCATTAGATTTGTGGATTCATGCTTGGACACATGGAGGATGCATTGGAGAGGCTTGATGCTTCAAAGGTATTCATTGTAACTCTTGTAATGTTTTATTGTTGAATAATAGATGGATTATGGTTGCTTTTTGAGGTTGGGTTTTTCCCTCTTGAGGGTTTTACTAGGGTATATCTTGTGTTATCTTGTGGCTTATCTATTTAATCTATGCATTATGGTTACTTGTATGTGTGTTTTCTCATGGGGTAATATAGGAAATGGATTAAGAATGTGGGTATAATGCATTATTTCCTAACATTAATGTCCATGAATAGAAGACTATATCAACCCTTTGAAAAATATTGGAGAGATTTATTAGGATAAACCTCACATAAATAAGTTATTCATAAAAAAATAGTATTCTTTGAGGATGGAAGAAGGAGGATTCATGGTTGATTTCCTAAATTCCTTTAGCATGCATGTTGAGCTTTATTGGTGTAAATATGGAGGATGAGGATCATTACATTAAACTATTGTGTTATTTTCTATACTTGTGGGATCCCTTTTCATGGTTATTAGGATTACCACTATCACCTTCAATATGGATGAAGTAGTTGTATCATTACTTTCTGAAGAGATTTAGAGAAAATATCTAAGTGAGATGGCTAAGGATGACCTCTTATTGCTCATGGGAAAGTGAAGGATAAAGGAAAGAAGAAGGACAAGAAGTCAAAACACAAATCACCAAGGAGATCTAAGTCACTTTGAAAGTCCAATGTAAAATTCTATAACTATGAAAAAAGTAGTCATTTATACAAGAATGAAATGAGGAGAAAAAGAAGAAAACAAGAATAACTTATTTGATTCTAATTTATATAAATCCTCTCAAGATGATTTAGATAAATTTTTCATAGCCTTGTTAATGCTTGTATTTAAATATGTTTGGTTCATAGACTTTAGTGCATCTTTTAATATGACCTCACATAGGTAGGTTCTCAAAGTATGAAGAGTTTTATGGTAGGAAGGTGTCTTTGGGTGACGAATCTCATTTGAGCATTGTTAGTTGTGGAAGAGTGAAGATTGGATTCCTTGATAGTAGAGTATATGGGATCAATGGTGTGTTGCATATCCCATATTTTGCGTACATAACCTACTTTCAATAAGTTAAATAATATGGGTGTGCATATTTCTTTCTCAAGTGGAGGATGTAAGATGATGAGATTTGATGGTGTTGGTGAAGGTTGTTCAAATTGGAACCTTGTTCAAGTTGGATGCATGCACTGTTAAGTACAATATTTCATCTGAAAAGTCAAAGAAATGACCTTAAAATTCTTCATCCTCACTATTGGAACTAGTAGTGAAGAAATTTGTTGCGTCAAATTCATATGGTAGTCTATTTTATGTACCTAAGAGTGGTCTTTCCTTAGAGATGAAGCTTCTAGCAGAGAAGACAATGTTATGGAACCAAAGAATTCACCATATTGGTAAGAATTGTCTTAGAGCCCTAAAAAAAATGCCTTGTAGAGGGGCTCAATGATTTTAATTCCAAGTTTGATTTTTTGTGAATATTGCATCTATGGAAAAAAAAATCATTTTCAACTTTATTCTAATCCTCATAAATCTTCTAGGGTTTTGGAAAATATTCATTCAGATGTGTTTGGTCTTGTTAATGTTCCTTCATTATCAATTGTGTATATTTTATTTTATTCTTTAATGATTACAATAGAAGAATATTTTTATTTCATTAGGAGTAAATATGAATTCCTTAGTTGATTTAAGGAGTTTGAGGCCTTGGTTGAAAATCAAACTAGTAAAAATATTAAGTGTTTGAGGACTAATAATGGTGGTGAGTTTTGTGTGGTAAATTTTGATGGGTTTTGAAGGACCATGGGATTGAGAGGCATATGAATCTATACACCCTTTAAAATAATGGAGTCACAGAGAGGATGAATAGGACACTGATGGAGAGGGATAGGAGTATGCTAAGTGGAGCTAGCATTGAACCAAAATTTTGGGTTGAAATTGTGTAATGTAATAAATTGCATCCTATGCAATTTTAAATTCCATAAGCCTCTCCTTTAGATAATTTAAAGATAATAATACAATGTTCCCTTTATCCCAATTAAATTTAATCCTTAGTTTCTTAACCCCTCATTTCCTTTCGTTAAGGAGAATTTATGTCATGAACAAACATGCATCACATAGATGTTCAAGTGTGTTGCATGAAAATCCCAAATAGATTCTTGACTGCAGTAGTCATTGAAATGTTATGTTTTCTACCTATCAGAAAATGTAACACCTCTACTACATTGTAGATGTGCTAGAATGACTGGGTATGTGCAGGATCATCATGGAAAAAACAAGCCCTTAAGTGGCGAAAAATTTAGAAAAATCAGAGTTAGGCAACTTGATGTAAAAATTAGAATAAGTTATCTATATTATTTCAAAAATATGTAAGAGTAGAATCTATACAAAATTTAATGTAGTTTCTAAACTACCAGGTTTATTTATTTAAAAAAATCTATTGGTGAAAAATTTGTACCCTCGTAACGGCAGTACTTCAAACTTTGCGGCGTACTGAAGTAGGTGTCCGTCTGGACCAACCTAACCACAATAAATGATAATGAAGCTTTATATGCCTTAGGATATGCCGGGGAATCACGTCCCGATGTGATGCATATTTTTGTAATTTTTTTGCCAAGTAAATAATTAATTATGATTTTAATTACAAATTTAAAAAATATAAAAAATTGTATGTCTAACCACCTTTTAACTTGGTCAAAAATTCATGAAATTCATTTTTTAATCCTATAGTATGTGAAGCATAGAATGTGACACATGTTTCAGATTCAAAAAATGTGATACCGTTTGAAAACTATAGATGTTTTTCAATCAGCTTATCAAATCAGGACTTTAGTCATAATTCAAATAGAGAATGAATAATAATTATTTATTAAATTCAAAGTAAATCATAATTTATATTGGTGGAAAGATGAGAATCCCCTTTAAAAACCCTTTTTGTTTCATCAATTTTGGGTAAAAAAATAAGTCATCAGCCACATACCCTACACATGCACATCATATCGCCACTTTTTGACCCATCATGATCCTGCACATACCTGACTCTTGCATGCATAACTCCCTAGAACACTTCATTTCTGACTCCTTGAATCCATCCTCTCTATCTACCATTTTCTCTCTTGCTCTCTTATCTCATAGTGAAGCTCTACAAAAATTATCTCACAAGTTTATCACGTCTACCAACTCAAGAGGATAATCACAAGCTATTAGTAACACTCTCTTGTTATTGGCATGTCTATATAATCTCATCTTTATTCATTTGATTATATTCATGATAGGGGTCCTCATTTGTGGGGTTTGTTTCTATCGTGCACGTCTTTGCTTTATATTTTTTTATCTATCTCAATCCTACTTGGCTATCTATGGAGGTGGAAACATCAAAATAGGGGTTTGAGTGAGGCAAGCCTCTAGATAGCCCCAACATTTTTTCTCAATATTTTGTGTGCGGGTATTGAATATATTTCATTGTTCGAGGCTTCATCTCTTGGTTCCCTATGAATATTTTCTTCCTCTTCTCTCCTTTTATCTTTTTTATTTTATCTAGTTTACATCACTTTAGTTTTTGTTATTCTCTATTATTTTCCTACACTTTAAGATCCCCTAGCAAACAAAAATATAGTAGTCACCTTGTTTTCTGAGATATCCTCTAGTTTTGGTGTATACAAGATGCGAGCCCAACATGAGGATGTCTTTGCACCACATTTTCATCCTTATCCAAGAGCTTGTCATTTTTTTGCAGAAGACTCTGTGACTTGCTCTTTCAATTTTTGGACAAAACTGTGGTCATTTTAAAATTATAAAACTCTTTATCTCCTTTTAAGTATTTCTTCTCTTATTTATTGGAGTTGCAAAGGTTGTGCATTGTAAGTGATCCTCCATGAGCTTTACAACTTAATCTATTACCTATAGAAATAGTAAGAACAAGCTTGAGGCCCACCATACCCCCTAATAGGTATAGTCCTAAAATGAAGAAAATTCAATGCTCTATGTTCTAGGAGGTAGAGTATTCAATCCTCTTATAAGTTTCATTCAAGGAAACCCCAGAGGTCTCAATCCAAGGATGGAATGAAGGAAATAGATCTACTAGAAGCCTTATGTCCTAGGGTATGATTAAAGACTAAAGATGGTTTCACCACCAAGATAAAGCTTGGAAAGACTAGGAATATACAAGATTTAATGATATGCAAAACTTAGGAAAATAAGCTAGAAATGAAATCAAATAAGAATAACAAGCTGGAAAAGTACAGGGGTGCACCTAGAAATATGAAGAGGCTTAGATGAAGATTTGAAATCTTGAAAATGTTGATTTTAAGGCACATTGGGACTCATACACAAATAGGGGTGATTTAGTCCTAGTTTAGGATTTCAAGCCCAAACCAAAATTTAGAACTGTCGAATCAAGATCTATAGAAAGATTCTAAAAATAGGTATGCTGGGACTGATACGCCACAAGTGGCGTATTAGTCCCATTTTATCGCAAAGTTTCCCAGGAGAAGAATTCTAAAGTGAAACTTTGTGATCATCTGAAGATGGATCAAATAAGCACTTTTCCACTAATTTCCTATAAATAGGTTGGATATCTTGCTCTAGATTTGAGTTTTTGTGAGTCTTGACAGATTGTCATGACAACTTTGACAACTTTGACAACTTTTTCATTTTGGTAGTTTGGAGGGCTTCAAATCCAATTTTTCTTCAACCTATGCACCTGCAATCACACAAAGAGAAAGAAAGTGTGTTGCTTTGTTAGGAAATAGGGGTTTTCCTAGGTCAAACCCCGTTTAGGTAATCAAACCATGTGATGAAATAAGCAAATAAGGACATGAAACATGCAACATAAAACATGAAACAATGATACCTTGAATGATTTTTGGAGATGTAAATCAGCTTGATATAACATTAAGTGGCCATGCAAAATGTAGATCTTGATCTTAAATTAGGTGTAGAATAATGCCTAATATTGGATCTTGAATGCTACATCACAACACTAGCTCAACAACATGCGTGATGCTTTATGATCTTGACATGATGATGGATCAAGTGAATTGTTGCAACAAATGATGAAGAATCTCCCCTTGAATGTCTTAGAAATGCTCTTGTAAACTCTCTTGACCCTCTTGTGAAGTCTTGGAATTTTTAACTCTTGATTTCTTAGGTTGATATCATGAATGCTTAGTGAAATAATGATTTGAGACCTTCTTTATATAGGAAATCCATCCAACTTACCATTTATTAGATCCCAAATGCTGACATGCATGAAATTTGAATTCAAAACCCTAATTTCTAGCTCAAAACCCTTAAAGGGGGCCAAATGGGACTCATATGCCACTTGTAGTGTATAGGTCCCATCTGGGTGGGTGTCATATGCCCAAGGTGGTGTATGGGTCCTACAAGGCCTTTTGGGATAGAGGAAATGTCAGGGAGTTGATATTTTAAGTGTATTTGATGTCTATGTCAGAATCTTAGTTGAAATAAGCCTCAAGATGCATAATAAAAGGGTCTTAGGGGCTTGTTAATGATTATATGAAGGTCATAAATGTAAGAGGGCCCAAAAATTAATGTGAAAATGTAAATAAATACACTTTACAACATTAAATTAAGGAAAAATTATGTCAATTTAGCTTAAAAGGGCCCTAAACCTAATGTGAATGTGCAAAACACATTACAACACTAGATCAAGGAAACATTAGGTCCATTTTA